>JAXIVD010000140.1:55000-92500 GCA_036785275.1 Cancer borealis | reverse complement strand
TTTCGCAGTCCGTATTCGTACTGAAAATCAGGATCAAGTCAGCATTTGCCCTTTTGCTCACCGCGAGGTTTCTGTCCACGCTGAGCTGGCCTTAGGACACCTGCGTTATCGTTTGACAGACGGGAGGGCTACCACCCCTCTCCATGAGATAGTGAACGAGGAGAAAATGGGGTAGTTCCCTGACAGGGACACCACGTAGTCCCTGTTCTCAGAAACGTCATAATATGTCACTTTCCGGCGATGGGAAGTGTCCAGGGTGCCCACCGCTACATTTGCAACGACCTGGAGATCTACCACATACGCCGTTCCGCCCCTCCAGGAGACGATGTCTGGGTACCTTACACCCGCTGCTGTTGGGATTGCCGGCTCACGCCGGACTTGGTACTCTTCCCTCCGGAGGGACGTGACGTAAAGGTCCAGAAGACCATCGTGCCAAGACATTCGTTTCCCTGCCACGGCCAGACACTGTTGGAGGATGTGTCCGAGAGACTCTGGTCTCATACCGTGGCAGAGATCGCAGGCAACGCTTGGTTTCCTGCGGCCTCGTGCGCAGTGAGTCTGGGACCCCATAAGGTTACCCCTCAGCTTCAGAGTTTTTTATGAAGCTGCCGCCACGCATGAGGCCGGTGCCGTCGCTAACCCACGAGGAGGTGACTCCATCGAGGGTGTCATAGAGGCGGTTTCGCCACTCATCGTACTCCAGTTTCTTGCGAGAGGAGAAGGTCTCGCAAGGATGTGGGCCACTGGCACCCTCTGTTGCTGCTCGAACTGATGGAGCAGGTGACAGTCTCGACAGTCGTGACAACAAGTCACTTTTAAGCCGAGGGATCCGGAAGTGGAAGGAGAAGATCCCCAGGCCGCCATCCCTCACTGCCACATGGAAGTACCCAACTGGGGTGTCATGCGGCAGGTGGAAGGCCTTCCTGGCGAACTTTCTCACTTCCCTGTCCAGTCTCTTTAGAGTACCGGTTCTCGCCTCAGAGTGCAACAGAGGATAAACCAGTTGCGGGTGTAGAGTGTGGACGAGCATCCACATTTTTTGCTGCGGTTTGGCTGGTGACTGCTGTAGGCGGCCTAGGCCGGTGACAAGCCGCGCCAAGAGGCGGGATGGTCCCTCCGCCCATTCAGTCGAACCCACTTGAACGCCCAGGTATTTATAAAATTTCCCTGGGGTCAAGGCGCAGATGACTTGGCCGCCCACGTGGAGCTATATTTTTTACTGGACCCACTTCCTCCTCTTGTCTGCCGCTATCGCCAGGATGGCACACTTACTGTGACCTACCTCCAGACCCAAGCGAGCGGCCTCTGTCGTGACAGCGCCGAAACTTCGCTCGAGTCCAACTGGGCTGGTCGCCAGAAGGACCACATCGTCAGCGAACGCCAAATACTGGAACTGGGATCCACAAATGGTGACGCCGACTTCCTGGGGTGCGGCAGACAGGACCCAGTCTAATGTTAAATTAAAAAGCAGTGGAGATAGTGGGTCTCCCTGCATGACCCTAATACTTGGTGTGACTGGCACACCGCCCAAAGTAGTGATAGCCACATTATACATTTTGTCCACGTAAGATGTAAACTTGGGCCCTAATCCCCACCTTTGACAGGCCTGGACAATGACGGGGTGGCCCACAGAGTCAAAGGCCTTCTTAAAATAAATAAAGGCCATGTAGAGGGGAGAGGGTACAGCCTTGGCATGCCGGAGGGCTGCTTTTAGCAGCAATATGTTTGCTGCACAGCCCTCTTCCTCTCGAAACCCTCTTTGACTCCGTGGGAGAGGAGCCCACGTGGAGACTCTCCTAGCCAAAACCCTGTTGAGAGTCCTCGTCAGGACAGGAGTAATGGTAATAGGTCGGAAGTCCAACGGAGTGGAAGGTTCGTCAATCTTAGGAATCAGTACGGTTCTGCCACGGACCCAATCGGCTGGAGGCTGACCCACGAATAAGACAGCGTTCAAGAGCCACCTTAGCTTATCCATACCAAGGGCCTCGATGTCGGATTTATATCGACCATCTAGGCTCCTGGCTGTGTTGGCCTTAGTAGCCTTTAGCGCCGCCTTCACCTCCCCCTCAGAGATTGGTCTCCAGATCTCTCCTTCAACACAATCCCTTACTGGAGGAATGTGCCCCTGCACCGGGGATGGACTGGGCCTTCCATAGAGAGATAGCCAGAAATTGGTGGTGCTATCCGGTAACGGCCTCTCTACTCCAAGCCAATTGTCGCCGTCAACATCTCTCTTTGCTGTATGGCCTCTATCCTTCTTTCAGGCTTGCTGGAATCGGGCGTACTGGTACCTCCGCCTCCCTTTTGCTGTCTTCGGCAGATGGAGATGCTTAGACATCTTGGGACGTAAGCAAGCCACCAGGCGAGGAGGGTACCACTCGTCAAGTTTTCACTGAATTTCTTCTGTAGTCGAAGGAACCGCTACATTAAGGGTGGTACTGAGGTCTTCCAAGATGGTCTGAAGGGTCTCTTGTAGCGGTGACTCCACTTGCGCCGGCGGTTCCTCATCCCCTCGCGTCTCCGTCATAGTTACCCGCGCCGTTTACTCGCGCTTGGTTGAAACTCTTCACTTTGACATTCAGAGCACTGGGCAGAAATCACATTGAGTCAACATCTATCTCTGACCATCGCAATGCTTTGTTTTAATTAGACAGTCGGATTCCCCTGGTCCGTGCCAGTTCTGAGTTGATCGCTGGGCGCCAGCCGTAGTGGGTTTGGAGCGAGGGACGGTTGCTGCTACTACCAAACTGGAAGACCATTGGTAGAGAGAACCGGCGCCCCCGCGCAGCCTAGGGCGTTCCACGGAAGGGCTGGAGACACGCCGGTCCGAGCTATCGGCAAGAGTGACGAGAGGGCTAGGACCGCCAACACGAGACTGACTCTCGACAAGCTGGGCCGTGATCCCACACCGTAATAATGTGCCAAGCTTCCACGGCCGGTGCTGCATGAACCCATCGGATGGATCCCCGTCGTGTACTTGCCCGTCGCGCCAGCTTTTAGCACGCGGACGGCGGGAGGAGACCGGGAGCGACGCGAGAGGCCACGCTGAGGCTTTTGAGGGCCCAGAACGACGTGGATACACTCACCGCGAACGCCTTTGCGAACCCGGACCGTGCTTTGGTCTTTCTTGACAGTGTAAGTAACACAATGGCAGATGATAATATGCACAAAAAATAACATTTTCAGGTTTTTTTTTTTTCTTTAATCATCATCATCATCGTCATCATCATCATCATCTAATGATGGTATTATTATGAAATAAAAGGAATACTATTATTAATGAATTGATTGAAAAAACAGTTAAACACTTGATTAATTAATTAATTATTAATAACAAATATTGAATTAATATTATGAAATAATACTGATATTTAATATATCAATATTACAATATTTTTTGTATTTATTATTATTTTTTTGTATGATCTATATATATATTAATATGTTAGCATTTCTTATTAATTATTAAATTGCTATTTTAATATACACTCTCTCTTTCTCTTTCTCTTCCTCTCTCTCTCTCTCTCTCTCTCTCTCTCTCTCTCTCTCTCTCTCTCTCTCTCTCTCTCTCTCTCTCTCTCTCTCTCTCTCTCTCTCTCTCTCTCTCTCTCTCTCTCTCTCTCTCTCTCTCTCTCTCTCTCTCTCTCTCTTCTCTCTCTCTCTTCTCTCTCTCTCTCTCTCTCTCTCTCTCTCTCTCTCTCTCTCTCTCTCTCTCTCTCTCTCTCTCTCTCTCTCTCTCTCTCTCTCTCTCTCTCTCTCTCTCTCTCCCATTATTCTCCTCTCCCTGCGAGTGCTTTTCTACGGATTTATGGACTTACCTTTTGTTTCCTCAAAAAAATGGACATTGGAATATAATTCTCTGATAGCTGAGGCAGCGACTTTGATTTTTCAAAAGAATACGCTTGACTAAAATGATCAGTGTTTTCTTCCTCGGAAGAAGAGGCCCTTGAGTCCTTGGTCCTTGTTAAAAAGAAAGTTCTGAGAAAGAATGTGAAGCGGGTTATTCCAGGTATATAAACTTCTGTTCTCCAGTAATGACTGACAATTATACTTGGCACACAGAGGAAAGAAAATTAATTCACATATGATATTCTACCTCTTTTCTTTCAGGTTCATCTAATGAACCGTCAACTTCAAAGGCGTACACTTTTGGGGAAGAACGTGGAAATGACTTGGGCCTTCCTAAGAAGAAAGTACTGAAAAAAACGGAAGTGGGATGTCTTAGGTATATAAACTTCTATGTTTTCCAGTAATGTATGATAATTTAACTAGGCACGCACAAGAAAAAATATATAAATTCACACATTTTCTGATGATATTTTACCTATTTTCTTTCAGGTTCATGTAATAAACCAACCTCAGAGGCTTTTGAGGAAGGTGTTGAAAATACAGAGGAGGAGACACGGAAGGATAAGCCAACGGAGGGGGAGGAGACGGAACACTCTGAGAAGGAGGTAACGTCGGAGAAGGAGGATGAGGAAACAACAGAAACTGACCTACCAACGACGAGCAGGCAAAACATTCTGCTCCAAAGATTAATTAAAAGAATAAGAGCCAATGAAGATAAAGAAAAAAAATTTAAAGAGCTTTTTAATGCCTTCGAAACTGTTCCCACTCAAGAAGAAATCCCCAAGCATTTTCATGAAAAAAAAACGTTCATAGGAAAATAATAGAAGACCTGGGAAAAGCAGAGCAGCGGTGCATAAACCGTTTTATTGTCTTCTGGGAGGAGCATAACTCTTTTCTATCTACAGAACTTAGGAAGGAGGTCCCAAAAAATACAGCGAAACCAAGAAAAGCTGAAACTAAAAGGAATAAAATAATGTACCCTGTTTCCGGATAGCCTGGAAACGTAACAAATCTGGTAAGACAGCTCTTCCATTGTCATAAGTATCTAACTAAAGAAGAGAGAGAGGAAGTGATGAAACTAAAGGCAAGGGTGGAAAAGATAAAGAAGGCTTCCCAGGGTAAGGAGACAAGAAAAGGAGTCAAGAAAAAGAAGAACTACAAATAAATTATGGGTCTTCTGTAAAAAGAATTTTAAAAGAATAGACGTACATTTACAGAAAGTCCACAGTATGGATAAAAACTCAGATGAATACAAATATTATTTCAATCAAAATCAAGAGAAAAATGAAATCACAATAAATACATGGTCTGGGATATTAACATTAACAAAAGAAGATAAGAGTTAAAACTTTTCTAACAATCTTTGAAAAATATATGGCCACCTACACACTTCCCTGCAACGTACACGCTTGATAAAAATATTTAAAATGGTGACAGACGTCATAAAAAGCCATGCTTATGATGATCAGTTCAAATTACTCACAGGTGAATCAATATGCAAGATTGTTATCAATGCATCAAATTCAAATAATCTCTCAAGGATGTGGGCCACTGGCACCCTCTGTTGCTGCTCGAACTGATGGAGCAGGTGACAGTCTCGACAGTCGTGACAACAAGTCACTTTTAAGCCGAGGGATCCGGAAGTGGAAGGAGAAGATCCTCAGGCCGCCATCCCTCACTGCCGCATGGAAGTACCCAACTGGGGTGTCGTGCGGCAGGTGGAAGGCCTTCCTGGCGAACTTTCTCACTTACCTGTCCAGTCTCTTTAGAGTACCGGTCCTCGCCTCAGAGTGCAACAGAGGATAAACCAGTTGCGGGAGTAGAGTGTGGACGAGCATCCACATTTTTTGCTGCGGTTTGGCTGGTGACTGCTGTAGGCGGCCTAGGCCGGTGACAAGCCGCGCCAAGAGGCGGGATGGTCCCTCCGCCCATTCAGTGGAACCCACTTGAACGCCCAGGTATTTATAAAATTTCCCTGGGGTCAAGGCGCATATGACTTGGCCGCCCACGTGGAGCTCAACTTTTGACTGGACCCACTTCCTCCTCTTGTCTGCCGCTATCGCCAGGGTAGCACACTTACTGTGACCTACCTCCAGACCCAAGCGAGCGGCCTCTGTTGTGACAGCGCCGAAACTTTGCTCGAGTCCAACTGGGCTGGTCGCCAGAAGGACCACATCGTCAGCGAACGCCAAATACTGGAACTGGGATCCACCAATGGTGACGCCGACTTCCTGGGGTGCTGCAGACAGGGCCTAGTCTAATGTTAAATTGAAAAGCAGTGGAGATAATGGGTCTCCCTGCATGACCCTAATATTTGGTGTGACTGGCACACCGCACAAAGTAGTAGTAGCCACATTATACATTTTGTCCACGTAAGATGTAAACTTGGGCCCCAATCCCCACCTTTGACAAGCCTGGACAATGACGGGGTGGCCCACAGAGTCAAAGGCCTTCTTAAAATAAATAAAGGCCATGTAGAGGGGAGAGGGTACAGCCTTGGCATGCCGGAGGGCTGCTTTTAGCAGCAATATGTTTGCTGCACAGCCTTCTTCCTCTCGAAACCCTCTTTGACTCCGTGGGAGAGGGGCCCACGTGGAAACTCTCCTAGCCAAAACCCTGTTAAGAGTCCTTGTCAGGACAGGAGTAATGGTAAGAGGTCGGAAGTCCAACGGAGTGGAAGGTTCGTCAATCTTAGGAATCAGTACGGTTCTGCCACGGACCCAATCGGCTGGAGGCTGACCCACGAACAAGACAGCGTTCAAGAGCCACCTTAGCTTATCCACACCAAGGGCCTCGATGTAGGATTTATACCGACCATCTAGGCCCCTGGCTGTTTTGGCCTTAGTAGCCTTTAGCGCCGCCTTCACCTCCCCCTCAGATCTCCAGATCCAGATCTCTCCTTCAACACAATCCCTTACTGGAGGAATGTGCCCCTGCACCGGAGATGGACTGGGCCTTCCATAGAGAGATAGCCAGAAATCGGTGGTGCTATCCGGTAACGGCCTCTCTAC
The DNA here is from genome assembly GCA_036785275.1 of Cancer borealis. Classification (NCBI taxonomy): domain Eukaryota; kingdom Metazoa; phylum Arthropoda; class Malacostraca; order Decapoda; family Cancridae; genus Cancer; species Cancer borealis. Next base: position 85,640 of record JAXIVD010000140.1, on the reverse strand, counting down.
TCCAAGCCAATTGTCGCCGTCAACAGCTCTCTTTGTTGTATGGCCTCTATTCTTTTTTCAGGCTTGCTGGAATCGGGCGTACTGGTACCTCCGCCTCCCTTTTGCTGTCTTCGGCAGATGGAGATGCTTAGACATCTTGGGACGTGAGCAAGCCACCAGGCGAGGAGAGGACCACTCGTCAAGTTTTCACTGGATTTCTTCTGTAGTCGAAGGAACCGCTACATTAAGGGTGGTACTGAGGTCCTCCAAGATGGTCTGAAGGGTCTCTTGTAGCGGTGACTCCACTTGCGCCGGTGGTTCCTCATCCCCTCGCGTCTCCGTCATAGTTACCCCCGCCATTTACTCGCGCTTGGTTGAATCTCTTCACTTTGACATTCAGAGCACTGGGCAGACATCACATTGAGTCAACATCTATCTCTGACCATCTCAATGTTTTGTTTGAATTAGACAGTCGGATTCCCCTGGTCCGTGCCAGTTCTGAGTTGATCGCTGGGCGCCAGCCGAAGTGGGTTTGGAGCGAGGGACGGTTGCAGCTACTACCAAACTGGAAGACCGGTGGTAGAGAGAACCGGCGCCAGCGCAGCCTAGCGCGTTCCACGGAAGGGCTGGAGACACGCCGGTCCGAGCTCTCGGCAAGAGTGAGGAGAGGGCTAGGACCGCCACCACGAGACTGATTCTCGACAAGCTGGGCCGTGATCCCACACCGCAATAATGTGCCAAGCTTCCACGGCCGGTGCTGCATGAACTCAGCAGATGGATCCCCGTCGTGTACCAGCCCGTCGCGCCAGCTTTTAGCACGCGGACGGCGGGAGGAGACCGGGAGCGACGCGAGAGGCCACGACGGGGCTTTTGAGGGCCCAGAACGACGTAGATACACTCACCGCGAACGCCTTTGCGAACCCGGACCGTGCTTTGGTCTGTCTTGACAGTGTAAGTAATACAATGGCGGGTGATAATATGCACAAAAAATAACATTTTCAGTTTTTTTTTTTTTTCTTTAATCATCATCATCATCATCATCATCATCTAATGATGGTATTATTATGAAATAAAAGAAATACTATTATTAATGAATTGATTGAAAAAATAGTTAAACAATTGATTAATTAATTAATTATTAATAACAAATATTGAAATAATATTATGAATTAATACTGATATTTAATATATCTATATTACAATATTTTTTTATATTTATTATTATTTTTTTGTATGATCTATATATATTAATGTTTTATTTTTTATTAATTATTAAATTGTTATTTTAATATACACTCTCTCTCTTTCTCTCTCTCTCTCTCTCTCTCTCTCTCTCTCTCTCTCTCTCTCTCTCTCTCTCTCTCTCTCTCTCTCTCTCTCTCTCTCTCTCTCTCTCTCTCTCTCTCTCTCTCTCTCTCTCTCTCTCTCTCTCTCTCTCTCTCTCTCTCTCTCTCTCTCTCTCTCTCTCTCTCTCTCTCTCTCTCTCTCTCTCTCTCTCTCTCTCTCTCTCTCTCTCTCTCTCTCTCTCTCTCTCTCTCTCTCTCTCTCTCTCTCTCTCTCTCTCTCTCTCTCTCTCTCTCTCTCTCTCTCTCTCTCTCTCTCTCTCTCTCTCTCTCTCTCTCTCTCTCTCTCTCTCTCTCTCTCTCTCTCTCTCTCTCTCTCTCTCTCTCTCTCTCTCTCTCTCTCTCTCTCTCTCTCTCTCTCTCTTTTTCTCTCTCAGAAAAATGGACATTGGAATATAATTCTCTGATAGCTCAGGCGGCGACTTTGATTTTTCAAAGGAATACGCTTGACTAAAATGATCACTCTTTTCATCCTCGGAAGAAGAGGCCCTTGAGTCCTTGGTCCTTGTTAAAAAGAAAGTTCTGAGAAAGAATGTGAAGCGGGTTATTCCAGGTATATAAACTTCTGTTTTCCAGTAATGACTGACAATTATACTAGGCACACAGAGGAAAGAATATAAATTCACATATGATATTCTACCTCTTTTCTTTTAGGATCATCTAATGAACCGTCAACTTCAAAGGCATACACTTTTGAGGAAGAACGTGGAAATGACTTGGGCCTTCCTAAGAAGAAAGTACTGAAAAAACAGAAGGGGGATGTCTTAGGAATATAAACTTCTATGTTTTCCAGTAATGTATGATAATTTAACTAGGCACGCACAAGAAAAAAATATATAAATTCACACATTTTCTGATGATATTTTACCTATTTTCTTTCAGGTTCAAGTAATAAACCAACCTCAGAGGCTTTTGAGGAAGGTGTTGAAAATACAGAGGAGGAGACACGGAAGGATAAGCCAACGGAGGGGGAGGAGACGGAACACTCTGAGAAGGAGGTAACGTCGGAGAAGGAGGATGAGGAAACAACAGAAACTGACCTACCAACGACGAGCAGGCAAAACATTCTGCTCCAAAGATTAATTAAAAGAATAAGAGCCAATGAAGATAAAGAAAAAGAATTTAAAGAGCTTTTTAATGCCTTCGAAACTGTTCCCACTCAAGAAGAAATCCCCAAGCATTTTCATGAAAAAAAAACGTTCATAGGAAAATAATAGAAGACCTGGGAAAAGCAGAGCAGCGGTGCATAAACCGTTTTATTGTCTTCTGGGAGGAGCATAACTCTTTTCTATCTACAGAACTTAGGAAGGAGGTCCCAAAAAATATAGCGAAACCAAGAAAAGCTGAAAGTAAAAGGCCTAAAATAATGTAACCTGTTTCCGGATGGCCTGGAAACGTAACAAATCTGGTAAGACACCTCTTCCATTGTCATAAGTATCTAACTAAAGAAGAGAGACAGGAAGTGATGAAACTAAAGGAAAGGGTGGAAAAGATAAAGAAGGCTTCCCAGGGAAAGGAGACAAGAATAGGAGTCAAGAAAAAGAAGAACTACAAATAAATTATGCGTCTTCTGTAAAAAGAATTTTAAAAGAATAGACGTACATTTACAGAAAGTCCACAGTATGGATAAAAACTCAGATGAATACAAATATTATTTCAATCAAAATCGAGAGAAAAGTGAAATCACAATAAATACAAGGTCTGGGAATTTAACATTAACAAAAGAAGATAGAGTTAAAACTTTTCTAACAATCTTTGAAAAATATATGGCCACCTACACATTTCCCTGCAACGTACACGCTTGCTAAAAATAATTATAATGGTGGCAGACGTCATAAAAAGCCATGCTTATGATGATCAGTTCAAATTACTCAGAGGTGAATCAATATGCAAGATTGTTATCAATGCATCAAATTCAAATAATGACGAAGCATTTTTTCCATGAAACAACAGACATTATCAGCATCTTACACCAGGAAAATAATTATATCATGCCAGACGGTTGTCCATATGATGACAGATATAGACGAGAAAGCGAAACACGCCGATGTTTTCAAAATAGATGAAAAACAGTCGGGCGCTGCTTTGCAAGCAATGCACTGTAGGTATGACTCGTGTTTTTCTTGAAATTTTCCTAAATTTATTTCTGAAAATTATTTTATTCCTTCTGATTACATATGATCACATTTTCTTTGTTACTGAATTCGGCCTTACCAATGTTAACCTTTGTTTTCAGATCACCTCACTACAAAGGAGAAGAATGAACGATTCACCCGTCAAAACAAGAAAGCAATAGAGAATGTTCCTCTAGCGACCATCGAGTCGCTCATGAACAGTGAGTACGCTGCATGAATAATAAACTCGGCAGTGGGATGCCTTGATGAAGAAGAGGGTGCTGAGCAGTTAACATCGCTCAAAGATTTTACCAGCTTGAGAACCTTACTCATTGCTATGTTCATGGTGAGCTCCCTTCGACGCATATTAGAATTCTCAGAATTCAGACTCAGTGAATATGCTGAGAGGGAGCCCTATTACATGGATGGGGAAATCTCTTCCTTTGTTATACGCATTCATAGGCACAAAACTGCGGCACGTGGACTCTCTCTTGTTTTCATATCCCCCAGGGAGGAAAAAGCCCTTGCTGCTTATGTCCGGTTTTACCGGCCAATTGCGGCCAGTTGCAAAAACCCAGACTGCTACGTCTTTCCCAATAACATCAATTTAACGGCCTGCTATACCAAAATGTCTATATCAGGAATGGCGAAAGAACTCAATCGCGTGGTAAGCAGAGCAGGCATCGACTGCAAAATATCATCCGGTTTCTGAGGAGGTCGCAGATTACTGTCCTCTGGGATGAAGAGGATAGAGGTGAGGTGTGGCGTACGAAGGTTGCTGACCAGTGTGCGCATTCCTTGTCAACGGCGAGCCGCTACTACCAGTACGCGGTCAAATTTAAGACCGGAGAAGTGGTCGTCAACCGACTCAGGGAGCTGCGCCAAAGGACGCTGTAATTTGTTTCTGAAGATGTTCATTTCTTAGTATAATGCGTTGTAATGCATACATTTCTTTCTCTAATTTTATTTTTAATATATTGATAAACTGCTTTGTTTCAAATTGGAGGAGGACACAATCTCCCCAGAGCATCCTGTTCAAGACATTGCCACCGCCAACTTGTCGCAACAGTAAGTATAATTAATTTGTAAAATGATATCCATATGCAGATAATGACATTGATTGCAATTTGTATTCCAAAAAATCAGTATTTAACAAAATTCACTCTATTTCAGACCTGACACATTGCCCTCTGTACGTGAGCAGGACCACAGCCCCCCTGTTGAAAGGTCCCCCTCTAATATGGCTGAACTCCTCAGCCTGGAGTCGGCTACTTTGGAGCAGGAGTAAGTACTACAGATCATGTTCACAAAGGCGATTGATAACTGATATTAATGATTGACATTTATTGCAAGCTGCAGTAGTTGAAAAATAATTACATAGCTTTACTTTGCTATTTCAGACCTGAAACTACAACCTCTGCAATTCACAAGCAGGATCACAGCCTCCCTGCTGACAATGTATCGGTGATTTGTTTTGGTACCGGGCCGGTCACCGCGTGGCTTGGAAGAGTGGAGGTAGAGGGGTAGCGTGGATGATGGAGGTCTTGTTGAAACACACACGGCTTGATATAGATGATATATTGACACAACACGACTTGAGTAGATACAGGATATACAGTGACTATGACCTTTGCCTGCCTTGAGAGAGATGACGAAACGTTGATGATGGTAGCGAGCTGAGAGATGAGCGACTGGTTGATGTAGTCGCCAGGCTGAGAGTGAGGGTGAGAAGTGGTGGTGGTGTGCTCAGCCGCGGTCAGGAAGGGTCGACTCCAGGTGGACTACGCGCCTATGATTGGTCGGGACTGACCCGGGAGAATGACGTCACGGGAACAGAGCTGTGTGATCCTGCACGTAGGCCGTGGGTCGGCTTTGACCTGACGCCTTGGCTGGGATGTGAATTCTAGGAAAATTCCTTACCCGCATACACTCTCTCTCTCTTAGCTAAAAACAATGAATATCTTAAAACTAGTTAACAATGATATACAGATATGATATGATACAAATACTTCCCCCTTGGAAGCATACGTCCTCGTATGTTGAGCTAAAGAGTACAATCAGAGAGGGGGGACGATGAAATACATTGAAACAATACAGAATACACAATAAGACATAAGACATAATAAAAATACATGAGACATGAACAAGAATCAGGATGTAGCCTTTACATAGATACATATATATATACATAGTTGGACAGGAATGAAAGGAAAGATGAAAGAAATGGCTAGTAGACTGGACGAGACCGGAGCTGATATTTAGGTGAGGATGAGATGGGGGGTGAAGGTGGCTGACTTTCAACAATGTCAGGAGCATTTTCTGGTAGTGGAGAGGTAGGTTCGAAATCGAAACCACGATCAACCCGTTTGAGATGGTCTCTGTGAACAAAGTTTTCACTGCCTGAACTTAGGTTTCTGAGTTTGAACTTGTGACCGGCCATCTTTTCAATTACACGGTGAGGTCCGTTGAATCGGGGGTCGAGCTTAGAGTGGCGGTCTTGGACTTTGGTGAACACGATGTCACCAACCTCGATGTCATGCGGTTTAGCGCGCTGATGCTGTTTATGCAGCATAGATTCCTGAGAGGCGGTAAGTCTGTCACGGACGGACATATGAATGCGCTGGAAAGCTGAAACGCGATTCTGAACATAATCGTCAACGTTGTATAGAGGACGAGGGTCAGAGGAGAGAAACTCATATGGGAGTCTTTTGTCAGAGCCATATAAAATGAAATGTGGAGACTCGTTGATCGATGAGTGAATCGCAGCGTTAAGAGAGCATGCGACTAGGGGAATGTGATCATCCCATGAAGAGCTTGAATTGGCAATGAAGCGTAAGATGTCGAGAATTCGACGGTTTGCTCTCTCGACTTTTCCGTTCGCTTGAGGAGAATATGGAACAATGTTGCACTTTTTAATTTCAAATGACTCGCAAACAGCTTTGAGGATGGCATTGTTGAATTCGGTGCCATTATCTGATAGAAGTACTTTAGGAGATGCATACCGGCATATGATTTCATCTATCAGTGCTCGTGCAACTGAACGTGCAGATTTGTCTTTGAGAGGAACCAAGATGCTGAAGCGTGAAAAACTATCGATACAGACGAGCAAATAGTGAAAACCGTTCTCCGTCAGAGGGAGTTTCAAAATATCGACTGACAGACTGTCCCAAGGAGCATGAGGGATAGGATATGGGAGGTTCGGAGACTCATAATGGAGAGAGGGACGATGCTCAGCGCATGAAGCGCATAAGAGACAATGACGGGTGATGTCTTTCCTCATGGAAGGCCAGAAATATGATCTTTGAGCCTGTTTGAATGCTCTATCTTTGCCTGGATGACCGGCAAGAGGGGAGTCATGAACGTAATACAAGATAATAGGGACAAGAGCTTCTGGAATGACAAGCTGAGATGCATGATATAATGAATCGTCCTCAGAAATGACAGAACTAGATTTATAGAGGACATCGTCTCGAAGCAAAAAGGAATCTGGGGAGAATGGCAAGCTTGGAAGGTTACTGGCATCACCTGATTCAAGATAATAAATGAGACGTTTGCAGAATTGATCAGACCTTTGAAGGGATTTGACTTCCTCAAGAGTGGGGAGTGACTGTGAGGTTGTGAGCAGACTGACAGGAGCGACATGACGGGACAGAGCGTCAGCGACAGAATTAGCTTTACCTGGGAGGTACGCGAATGAAGGATTGTACTCTTGAACAGTGAGTTGCCAACGGGCAAATTTTCCGGTTAAACTGGTTCCTTTGAATAACTCTGTGACAGCAAAATGATCGGTTAGAACGTGGATCTTATATCCGAGTATGATGTCTCTGAAGTGACGAAGAGACCAAACAACTGCGAGAGCTTCGCGGTGAGTGACACTGTAGTTGCGCTCAGCAGCATTGAGTAGACGACTGGCAAAGGCAACTGCGCGTGATTTACCATTTTCATCTCGTTGCATGAGGACAGAACCGATACCGATGTTTGATGCGTCAGTGCAAAGAATAAACTCCTTATTGAAATTAGGAAATGCGAGGACAGGAGCGTTGCATAAGGCTTGCTTGAGGGTAGTGAATGCTTTCTCGCACTCGTCCGTCCATGCGAATGTTACATTCTTTTTAAACAATGATGTGAGAGGTTGAGCGATTTTACTGAAATCTTTGATAAATTGCCGATAAAATCCTGCAAGGCCAATGAAACTACGAACGTCATCAGCAGAACTAGGAGTAGGAAACTGTGATATCGCATGAATTTTATCGTCAAGAGTGTGGATGCCATCTTTGTCAACCTTGTGGCCTAAGAATTTGATTTCACGTTTGAGGAACTGACATTTACTGAGTTTAAGAGTTAACCCAGCCTTTGCAAAACGTGACAGAAGGTCTGAGAGGGTTTCGAGGTGTTCGGGAAGGTCCTTTGATGAAACTATCACATCGTCTAAGTAACAAAACACCGAGGAGCCTAAGAGGCCAGAGAGAACTGAGTTCATGAGACGCATGAAAGTTAAGGGACTATTACGTAAACCCATGGCCATACGTTTGAAAGCGTACTGGCCAGATGATGTGGTGAAAGCAGTGTAGTGCCGTGAACTTTCTTCTAGCTCGACCTGGAAGAAACCAGACTGAAGGTCGAGGGTGGAAAATACACTGTTTGAATCACCTATTGACTGGAGAAGATCAGACAAGATTGGCATAGGGAATCAATCGGGTATCGTCGCGGCGTTTAAACCACGGAAATCGACGACTACTCTCCACTCACCATTGGACTTAGGAACTAGAAACAGCGGGGCATTGAATGGTGATGCCGCTGGCTCTATGATATCCTCGTCCAGCATGCTTCTGACAGCGTCGTCCATTAACGTCCTGCGGCTGTGTGGGATGCGATAAGCCGGGACGTAGATGGGTGTCGAGCCTGGGGTGAGGTGGATGGAATGACGAACAGCATCGGTCTTGCCCAGAGGTTCACCCGGAAGAGAGACACATGACCTGAAAGTCGATAAGAGGGCAAGTAAATCTGTTTTCGTTTCAGGAAAATCAACATCACCAATATGCTGGTCAAGAAGAGGAGGAGGAGAATCTGAGGCAATTGGTGAAGACATGGATGTGTGACAAGGAGATGAGGTGACAGGGGTGACAGGGGCAGGATAAGGGAGAACTTCGCCTAAAGTCACGCCAGATTGAAGGGATATAGAGTGATTCGTGAGATTCTGAATGGCAATACAGCAAGAACTATCCTTGTCTAGGGTTGAAAGAACTGACTCGAGAGCGACACCATTCACTCGGGCAGAGTCGGGCAAACATAAGATGTCTGTCCCGGGGGGCACACCTTTGACGACGACGCGCACCAAACAGAGGTGGGTCTGTGTGACTACCACAGAGGAGGTCAACACAGCTTTCCTGAGTCTGGTGTTCGAGAGGACGTCAGACAGTGTTGTAGGAGAAGAGGGATTGTCGGTGTCGCTGTGCAGCGCTTCGCTAGGCGAGTCGGCTGGCGTAGATGATAAGACAGGATCAGGGATTACTGAGGGTGTCTCGAGCGATGAGGGAGGGACATGAGATGAGTCCTGAGAAGGCATGTGCATTACAACGTAGACATCAGATGGTGGCGGTGACTCAGGGAAGGGTGAGGCAGAGATGAAGGTGCCATTCTGGGCGATTTGATGAATAGAAGGGAAAAGTGAGATGTTGAAGTGAGACATTGTATGGTATCCTATCAATATTTCAGCTGCAAAACATACATCATCCATGACATAGAAAAAATCTGAGATAGAAGGTTCAAGTGGAGACAAACAGATACTGAGGAGAACCTTTCTATGAGGTATGACAACGTTTCCAGAAATACCACTAACAGTGATGTCTGGTGGATAACTCTGAAACTTGTGCCTTGAGGCGGCAGAGAGTTTTTCAAAAACATGAGTTTTAATGATGTTGACTGAGGCACCAGAATCGAAAAATGCACGGCATTTGTGAGAGGCTAATTTGACGTCAGCAGTCAGACCTTGGAAAAATCCGGAGGATTTAACAGGGACACATGGGAGAGGCACTGTCTGTGCATCCGCGAAAACAACACGTTTATGAGATGACTTACTACCTGCGGTCTTTAGAATGGACTTGAGTGTTACCGAGGAGGTGCGAGGCTCTGGCGCGAATCGTTTCCCGAAGATTGAGAAGACTGCATTTGTTGCTGGAAAAGGCGACATTCCTCAAGTGAGTGACCGCGTTTATTATGAAGGGAGCAGAAGGCATTACTGTTGAAATTATGATAACCTCTTTCGTCAAGCATTACTCGACAGTCCGCTGAGACGTGACCTTTGAGTCCACATCGATAACATGTTACCTTTCTCGAGTCACGGGAGGATGAACGGTGACGAGAATGAGAGCGTTGATCAGAACGTGACAAATGAGTGTTTGAAGGTGGAGATGGGCTCTGAGGGGAGGAGCTTCGGTGAGAAAATGGGGGCTTGATTAAGGAATGCGGGGACTGAACTAAACTTACTGGCTGAGGAACAGGTGGCGATTTCTCTGATATTTTCTTGCACAGATCATACAAGAAATCTTCCTTACTGAATTTAATGTCGCTTGCAACGGTGAAGGTTGGTGAATCGAGCTGAACAAGGAACAGGAAATACGACATAAGGCGTTTGAAATCAGTAGAAGATATATTGCCGTCTGTGTCGATCCACTGAGAGGATTTCATTTGCTCTGTTAACTCAGCACTGAGAGAGGATGCAATATTCTCTGCCTTATACACATCATGAGTAGAACGAGCAATATTAGTGAGAGTTTGAGCAATTTTGAGGAAGGAATGAGTTGCACCTAATTTTGAGTGACCAGAGAAATGAGAGATTAATGCTGTGGTGAGTTCATCGTATGTAGAAAAACTGAGGAATTTATCGGTTTTTATGAGTTTTCCCGCAAGACTAGATGGGTCATGACAAATCCGTGATTTTAAAATGGCTAATTTTTCCACATCAGAATGAGCTGAGCGACGTGTACATTCATCATTTACCCGCCGGACAAAGGCTTGGACTGATTCAGAGTTAGTACCAGAAAAAGGAGGAATTGAGACATTATCAGATATGAGAGTAACCTGAGGTGTGGGCGTGTGAGGTGACTGGTCGTTAGACATTGTGAGGGAAATAGTGCTCACGTTGAGGAAACACACAAGAAAATAAAGAAACACTGAGTGTACACAAAAATGTAGAATAACTGGCACAATAAGATAAAAATATATTAAGAACTAAGGTACTTAACTAGCAGAGGACCAAGGAGGTGGAACACGTGGGCGCTGACTGGTCACGTGGTGAATGGGCGTATTTCTGGGCTGCGACACGTGGTGAAGAGAGATGGGCGTCTTGAGGGCGGAGACACGTGGTGAGGGCGTGGAAAACTTGTTTGAGGGACCACGTGGTGATGGGTGATGACCGTCTTGAAGGGACACGTGGTGAAGGGCGATGGGCGTCTTGAACAGCAGGGCGAGGAGGCTTGTACTCACTCGGAATAGATGCTACTGCAGAAGGGCGACGAAGGAAGCGACTGCAGGGCGTAGAGGAGAACACGAGGTGGGCGAGGCAAGGGCGTGTGTGTAGTCACTTACTGAGGCAGAACGATGCACGTAGTGAGTGTAGAGACGACGGAGGAAGATGAAGCTTGATAATTCGTCGCTTGGAAGGACGAATTCCACCGTTGCACACCAATTGTATCGGTGATTTGTTTTGGTACCGGGCCGGTCACCGCGTGGCTTGGAAGAGTGGAGGTAGAGGGGTAGCGTGGATGATGGAGGTCTTGTTGAAACACACACGGCTTGATATAGATGATATATTGACACAACACGACTTGAGTAGATACAGAATATATAGTGACTATGACCTTTGCCTGCCTTGAGAGAGATGACGAAACGTTGATGATGGTAGCGAGCTGAGAGATGAGCGACTGGTTGATGTAGTCGCCAGGCTGAGAATGAGGGTGAGAAGTGGTGGTGTGGGCTCAGCCGCGGTCAGGAAAGGTCGACTCCAGGTGGACTACGCGCCTATGATTGGTCGGGACTGACCCGGGAGAATGACGTCACGGGAACAGAGCTGTGTGATAGGGTCCTGCACGTAGGCCATGGGCTGGCTTTGACCTGACGCCTTGGCTGGGATGTGAATTCTAGGAAAATTCCTTACCCGCATACACTCTCTCTCTCTTAGCTAAAAACAATGAATATCTTAAAACTAGTTAACAATGAATATACAGATATGATATGATACAACAAGTCCCTTTCTGCTGAAGGGGATCTCAGCAGACAAGACTGGGATGAAGGGGTCATATCCTCTCCAGCAACGGCCACTTTGGTGTAGAAGTAAGTACTGCTGATCATGTTCACAAAGATGATTGATATTGATTGCAAGCTGCAATGCTGGAAAGAAAAGTGTCAAACTAATTAATTTCCTGTTGCAGACATGACACAGCACCTATCACAATCTGTTCCGGGGAAATGCCAGAAGGATTCGGTCTTTGTTAGACCGAAGCTCCCTTCACTGATCCAAGAGTAAGTATCTTTGATTATATAGTGAACGTGTATTGATGTCAAAGATTTCCTGAAAAATATATAGATGCATCAATTGCCATACACTATACCAATTAATATAATGTATTCCACCATTGCAGGACTGCCGCCGAGTCACAGGTTATACCTGCGACAGAGCCTCAAGGAGCAAGAGAGTACTTCTCTGTGTAAGTATCGGTATCACACATTTGCCAATACAGATAAATTAAACATTATATTGAATTTCGTATTCATGTACTTAATATGGCTAATAAGAGAACTTTATGAATTACAGGAGCATGACCAGCAACATTCCATCATTAGCTGACGACGTATCGATTGTGAGTGTTACCTCAAGGAATAGTGTGTATTTAAAGAGTAATACACTGTATTGCTAGTTGGGAATATATGTAATAAAGGTTTATTTCATATATATAACGATTGTATCGATTGTGAGTGTTACCTCAAGGAATAGTGTGTCTTCACACTTTCCTATAAACTTTATATTGCATTTCGTATTTATGTACTTAATATGGCTAATAAGAGAAGTTTATGAATTACAGGAGCATGACCAGCAACATTCCATCAATAGCTGACGACGTATCGATTGTGAGTGTTACCTCAAGGAATATTGTGTCTTCACACTTTCCTATGGGAGTGGAAGCGCTGCCAAGCACATCAAAGCTGAAATATAAAATAAATATATGTAATAAAGGTTTATTTCATATATCGATTGTATCGATTGTGAGTGTTACCTCAAGGAATAGTGTGTCTTCACACTTTCCTATAAACTTTATATTGCATTTCGTATTCATGTATTTAATATGGCTAATAAGAGAAATTTATGAATTACAGGAGCATGACCAGCAACATTCCATCAATAGCTGACGGCGTATCGATTATGAGTGTTACCTCAAGGAATAGTGTGTCTTCACTTTCCTATGGGAGAGGAAGCGCTGCCAAACACATCAAAGCTGAAATCTAAATCAACGGCACAGATTTATAAAGAAATTAAAATGGCCCTGGAACACTGTAACACAAGTAGAATGGAAAAAAAAACCAGTTGTTAGGTAGGAGAAAGTAAAAAACTACCTGGTGAAACAAGATAAAATGTACGAGGAGTGGACACAAAACCAAATACGTGATAAATGGAAGAACATGACAAAAGCGCGAAAAGATATGATGAAAAAATAGGGTCTTTGATTTGAGGAAACATTCTTACCTACTAAAGTATATATCATAATCTTTTGTTTATTTAAAGAGTAATACACTGTATTGCTAGTTGGGAATATATGTAATAAAGGTTTATTTCATAAGATAAGTAAGACATGTATGATTCTGTTGTAAATCTATAAAAAGTTTTCTGAAGAGGAGTATAGATTTATTATAATAAATCTCTGTAACTTATTGCTTTTCTAAATGTATCCTTTTTCTACTTTATGGAGATTTTGAGTTTATAATTAAAGTTTCTGATTAACAAAAATTCGAAAAAGTAGCGTTTGAACAATTAGTGTCATTGGGTAAAACAGCTGGGGTTTTATTTACATATAAACGCCTCATAGGTATAAACTACCCATAGAATAATTAATTACCTTTTGGACCAGAGGGTCAGTCAGCTTTACTAATCCGGAGCCATGTTTCACGTGCAGAGTCATTCATACTCTGCCTTGAGCTGGCCACCCTTATCGACTGGGTCAGATGCCTCGACTCCTCGGGCTCAGTAGATAAGTGGTGTTTCCGGGAGACGGGTCGGGAGCCCAATCCCACGCGGGTGACTCGCAATAGGACACTGCTGCAAGCCCATTGTGAGTGCGTGGAATTGACTCAGTTGAGGAGATAAAGGCCTCGTCTTTAGTGACGCGCATGGGGTTACCACTGCCATTATTGCTGTTCTGGTTCACTGATATTACTGGCGCCATTTCCAAAGGAGCTGCCTGTTTTTTCTATAGGATCTTGAAGGCGAGCTGCCTGTTTTGTTTTGTTTTGTTTTGTTTGAAAAGGAATGTGTTTAGTTGCTTCATGGAGTTTCATAGCGCTACAGGCGAAAGACTTCTCCTCCAAAAAGTCTTAACGACGGAAGAGAGCGCCTCATGGGTCCGTAGGGAGACTCTCTAGAGGTCATGGATATTCACCCTATAGGATATGCTTATCGTTTAATCCAACCTAGGATATGCTCAACAAAGTCTTTGCAGAGACAGAGCATTCCTAGCCGGTCCCAAGTCCGGGTAAATGGGGAGGGTTGGCGTACGGAGGTGATGTGTGGCGCGCACCACCTTGATATGCCATAAAACATTAACGTATATGCTGATCATACAATGTATATGCTTAAACAACATGTTCTATCCCTTTACAGGCAGTGAAAATACAGATTAAGTGTTAAAAGGCAAAAACAAAAGGCAAAAAGTGTCTTGAACAGTAGTTAACAATAGTGAACAATTCTGAAGTGATCAGAAACAATGGATCGTAAGGATCCTGACCAAGGGCCATCTGGCTTGTGCACTGCTGATGAATCTCTTTGGAGTTCGAGCAGTAATGACGACAGTGATTGTGATAGGAATTACGACATAAATGAAGAAGGAGACTTGTCCTCCTCAGAGCAAGAGGCTCTAGTTTCCTTAGGAAAAAGCAAGAAGACAATGGAGACTGTCTATGAATCTAAAGATGATTCAGGTATGTACACACGTTTTGGACTGTTTGCTAATTGTGTTTAAATCATTGTTATATAGTGTTATATAGTAAGGGAGTAAGGGGAGTACTGAGGCTGCATTTCTCTTTTTTTTTTTTACTGAAGGCGAGGATGAAGGCGAGCAGGAAAAAGCTCCCCGAATGTCTAGTAGTGAAATGGAGCTGCTAGCGCTGAGCGCATCAGTGGGCATGGAGGCATTATTATCTCAGGTCCCACATATCCCGCGTATTAAAAAGGACAGCTTTACGAAGCTATTTGAACAGTTTCATACTGTTCCAACATCGAAACAGATCTCTGATCACTTCGACAAAAAGATAGATAAGCTGAAGAAGCAACTATCTGATTGTGAAGCCTTAAAGCACAGATGTCTTCATTACGCAGAAGCATTCTGAACTGTCAACCAGAAAGTCAGATGTAAAAGCCTGAGGGAGGGAGTAACTTAAAAAACTTTCTCGTCCTCGAACAAACAAGAATTTTTACCGACCGCGCCACGACTGTCCTATCAAAGGATGCGAAGGCAAGGCGGTAAACCTTAATAGACACCTTGCACAGTGTCCTAAGGGCTTATCTTTTCAGGACAGACAAAACGCTCTTGATGCATATAGACAATTGAAGGCGATACGTAGGACGCTTGAAACAGGTCAGCTTCCACCGGAAGCAAAGATCAAGAGTAAATTCAACAGATATAACAGACAGTGTCATATCTGTGACCAAAGTTTCAAGCGCATTGATGTGCATTTGATCAAAACCCACCTTCTAAAAAGAAGCACCAGTGCTTATAAGAATGCATTAGAGAATTGTCCCTTGCTCGAGGAAGAGAAAGCAGAGCAGATAGCCATACAGGTGGAGTCAGGGTCGCTCGACCTGAGTGTCACAGATAGCCTTTCTACTGTAATGAATACTTTCCAAGCATATGTAGGCAAGTACACTTCCTTTGGTAGTTACTCAGCCAGGAAGACTGTAACAATTGCTGCAAGATTTTTGCAAGCAACCCTAAGTAGAAACATTATTAGTGACATAAGCGGGTCCACGGTTTTTAAAGCAATTGAAAATGCGGCAGGAGATGACGGATACTTTCGGGTGAAGAGGCTAGTTTACTCTGCCTCTTATCTAAGAAAGATAATTACAAGCCTGAGATGGTTTCTGGAATTTTTGTTAAAAAATTCTAAGAACATAAAGATCTCACATGCTTTGTGTGAACAAGGTTATAGCTTCACTAAGTTACTTATTGCCCGACTGGCCTGTCCCGCAGACGGTCTAAGCCCAGTTCACGTTCCTTTTTGATGGGTGAACAATCCAACGCTTGGTGAATTCTGCTTCACAATGATAGGAAGAGCCGACATCGAAGGATCAAAAAGCGACGTCGCTATGAACGATTGGCTGCTACAAGTCAGTTATCCCTGTGGTAACTTTTCTGACACCTCTTGCTTAAAACTCAAAGTCAAAAGGATCGATAGGCCCTGCTTTCGCAGTCCGTATTCGTACTGAAAATCAGGATCAAGTCAGCATTTGCCCTTTTGCTCTACGCGAGGTTTCTGTCCACGCTGAGCTGGCCTTAGGACACCTGCGTTATCGTTTGACAGACGGGAGGGCTACCATCCCTCCCCATGAGATAGTGAACGAGAAGAAAATGGGGTTGTTCCCTGACAGGGACACCACGTAGTCCCTGATCTCAGGAACGTCATAATATGTCAATTTCCGGCGATGGGAAGTGTCCAGGTTGCCCACCGCTACATCTGCAACGACCTGGAGATCTACCACATACGCCGTTCCGCCCCTCCAGGAGACGATGTCTGGGTACCTTACTCCCGCTGCTGTTGGGATTGCCGGCTCACGCCGGACTTGGTACTCTTCCCTCCGGAGGGACGTGACGTAAAGGTCCAGAAGACCATCGTGCCAAGACATTCGTTTCCCTGCCACGGCCAGACACTGTTGGAGGCTGTGTCCGAGAGACTCTGGTCTCAAACCGTGGCAGAGATCGCAGGCAACGCTTGGTTTCCTGCGGCCTCGTGCGCAGTGAGTTTGGGACCCCATAAGGTTACCCCTCAGCTTCAGTGTTCTTATGAAGCTGCCGCCACGCATGAGGCCGGTGCCGTCGCTAACCCACGAGGAGGAGACTAAGGTCTGCGTGCATCCCTTCAGTCCCGCTCCATCGAGGGTGTCATAGAGGCGGTTTCGCCACTCATCGTACTCCAGTTTCTTGCGAGAGGAGAAGGTCTCGCAAGGATGTGGGCCACTGGCACCCTCTGTTGCTGCTCGAACTGATGGATCAGGTGACAGTCTCGACAGTCGTGACAACAAGTCACTTTTAAGCCGAGGGATCCGGAAGTGAAAGGAGAAGATCCCCAGGCCGCCATCCCTCAACTGGGGTGTCGTGCGGCAGGTGGAAGGCCTTCTTGGCGAACTTTCTCACTTCCCTGTCCAGTCTCTTTAGAGTACCGGTCCTCGCCTCAGAGTGCAACAGAGGATAAACCAGTTGCGGGAATAGAGTGTGGACGAGCATCCACATTTTTTGCTGCGGTTTGGCTGGTGACTGCTGTAGGCGGCCTAGGCCGGTGACAAGCCGTGCCAAGAGGCGGGATGGTCCCTCCGCCCATTCAGTGGAACCCACTTGAACGCCCAGATATTTATAAAATTTCTCTGGGGTCAAGGCGCAGATGACTTGGCCGCCCACGTGGAGCTCAATTTTTGACTGGACCCACTTCCTCCTCTTGTCTGCCGCTATCGCCAGGGTGGCACACTTACTGTGACCTACCTCCAGACCCAGGCGAGCGGCCTCTGTCGTGAAAGCGCCGAAACTTCGCTCGAGTCCAACTGGGCTGGTCTCCAAAAGGACCACATCGTCAGCCAACGCCAAATACTGGAACTGGGATCCACCAATGGTGACGCCGACTTCCTGGGGTGCGGCAGACAGGGCCCAGTCTAATGTCAAATTAAAAAGCAGTGGAGATAGTGGGTCTCCCTGCATGATCCTAATACTTGGTGTGACTGGCACACCGCCCAAAGTAGTGGTAGCCACATTATACATTTTGTCCACATAAGATGTAAACTTGGGCCCCAATCTGCACCTTTGACAGGCCTGGACAATGACGGGATGGCCCACAGAGTCAAAGGCCTTCTTAAAATAAAAAAAGGCCATGTAGAGGGGAGAGGGTACAGCCTTGGCATGCCGGAGGGCTGCTTTTAGCAGCACAGCCCTCTTCCTCTCGAAACCCTCTTTGACTCCGTGGGAGAGGGGCCCACGTGGAGACTCTCCTAGCTAAAACCCTGTTGAGAGTCCTCGTCAGGACAGGAGTAATGGTAAGAGGTCGGAAGTCCAACGGAGTGGAAGGTTCGTCAATCTTAGGAATCAGTACGGTTCTGCCACGGACCCAATCGGCTGGAGGCTGACCCACGAATAAGACAGCGTTCAAGAGCCACCTTAGCTTATCCATAACAACGGCCTCGATGTCGGATTTATACCGACCATCTAGGCCCCTGGCTGTGTTGGCCTTAGTAGCCCTTAGCGCCGCCTTCACCTCCCCCTCAGAGATTGGTCTCCAGATTTTTCCTTTAACACAATCCCTTACTGGAGGAATGTGCCCCTGCACCGGGGATGGATTGGGCCTTCCATAGAGAGATAGCCAGAAATCGGTGGTGCTATCCGGTAACGGCCTCTCTACTCCAAGCCAATTGTCGCCGTCAACAACTCTCTTTGCTGTATGGCCTCTATCCTTCTTTCAGGCTTGCTGGAATCGGGCGTACTGGTACCTCCGCCTCGCTTTTGCTGTCTTCAGCAGATGGAGATGCTTAGACATCTTGGGACGTAAGCAAGCCACCAGGCGAGGAGGGTACCACTCGTCAAGTTTTCACTGGATTTCTTCTGTAGTCGAAGGAACCGCTACATTAAGGGTGATACTGAGGTCTTCCAAGATGGTCTGAAGGGTCTCTTGTAGCGGTGACTCCACTTGCGCCGGTGGTTCCTCATCCCCTCGCGTCTCCGTCCTAGTTACCCCCGCCGTTTACTCGCGCTTGGTTGAAACTCTTCACTTTGACATTCAGAGCACTGGGCAGAAATCACATTGAGTCAACATCTATCTCTGACCATCGCAATACTTTGTTTTAATTAGACAGTCGGATTCCCCTGGTTCGTGCCAGTTCTGAGTTGATCGCTGGGCGCCAGCCGAAGTGGGTTTGGAGCGAGGGACGGTTGCTGCTACTACCAAACTGGAAGACCGGTGGTAGAGAGAACCGGCGCCCCCGCGCCCACGTAGCCTAGCGCGTTCCTCGGAAGGGCTGGAGACACGCCGGTCCGAGCTCTCGGCAAGAGTGACGAGAGGGCTAGGACCGCCACCAGGAGACTGACTCTCGATTAGCTGGGCCGTGATCCCACACCGCAATAATGTGCCAAGCTTCCACGGTCGGTGCTGCATGAACCCAGCGGATGGATCCCCGTCGTGTACCAGCCCGTCGCGCCAGCTTTTAGCACGCGGACGGCGGTAGGAGACCGGGAGCGATGCGAGAGGCCACGCCGGAGCTTTTGAGGGCCCAGAACGACGTGGATACACTCACCGCGAGCGCCTTTGCGAACCCGGACCGTGCTTTGGCCTGTCTTGACAGTGTAACACAATGGCGGGTGATAATATGCACAAAAAATAAAATTTTCAGGGTTTTATTTTTTCTTTAATCATCATCATCATCATCATCATCATCATCATCTAATGATGGTATTATTATGAAATAAAAGAAATACTATTATTAATTAATTGATTAAAAAAATAGTTAAACAATTGATTAATTAATTAATTATTAATAACAAATATTGAAATAATATTATGAATTAATACTGATATTTAATAGATCAATATTACAATATTTTTTATATTTATTACTATTTTTTTGTATGATCTATATATATTAATATGTTAGCATTTTTTATTAATTATTAAATTGCTATTTTAATATACACTCTCTTTCTCTCTCTCTCTCTCTCTCTCTCTCTCTCTCTCTCTCTCTCTCTCTCTCTCTCTCTCTCTCTCTCTCTCTCTCTCCCTCTCCCTCTCTCTCTCTCTCTCTCTCTCTCTCTCTCTCTCTCTCTCTCTCTCTCTCTCTCTCTCTCTCTCTCTCTCTCTCTCTCTCTCTCTCTCTCCCATTATTCTCCTCTCCCTACGAGTGCTTTTCTACGGATTTATGGACTTACCTTTTGTTTCCTCAGAAAAATGGACATTGGAATATAATTATCTGATAGCTCAGGCAGCGATTTTTCAAAGGAATACGCTTGACTAAAATGATCACTGTTTTCTTCCTCGGAAGAAGAGGCCCTTGAGTCCTTGGTCCTTGTTAAAAAGAAAGTTCTGAGAAAGATTGTGAAGCGGGTTATTCCAGGTATATAAACTTCTGTTTTCCAGTAATGACTGACAATTATACTAGGCACACAGAGGAAAGAATATAAATTCACATATGATATTCTACCTCTTTTTTTTCAGGTTCATCTAATGTAGTGAATCATTTCAGTAGGTTCGTGAAATTATACCCACTTAAAACAAAACACACACACACACTGTCGTGGAGAGCATGGAGCAGTACCTCGCAGACTTCGGCACCCCCCAGTCTGTGGTCCACGACAACGGGTTGGAGTTTGTGTCCCGGCAGTTCCAAGACCTCTGCCGGAGGCATCGGATTGCCAACTGCCATACAACCCCATATCATCCCCGAGGGAACAGCACCACGGAGAGGCTCCATTCGTCCCTCAAGACGGCACTGGCTATCCTATGTGCAGGGTACCCACTCAAGTGGCCGCAGTATCTGGCGTCCTGCCAGACAGTACTCAACCATGCTGTGCACTCTTCCACGGCCGTCCAGTCTTTCTTCGCCTTCTTCGGACGCCATGCCCCTCGTCAAGTGGATTCCCCCCTCCCCAGTAGGCTGACAGTTAGTTTTAAGGTGTAGAGGAACAGGTTTGGACAATTAGTGGTGCTAAGTTGCAATCCCTTTGGAGGTATGTTGTTGGTGAATCGACCCAGGTGTGACAGGTCGATAGACTATCCACCTTAATTCCCCCGGGCCTAGTATGAGCCCTGAAGGAGTGGTGAACTTTTGAAGTAGAAGATAAGTTCACAGGATTGTGTGTAGTTCACACAATGGACTAGTTTAGGAAGCTGTAGGCCACTTTAACGTGAGGGAATCACACCTGGTAGTAGTGTGATTAGGCCTCTAAGCTACAGTCTGCCGGTGTTAGGAGGTGGAGGAGACATCAGGACGTAGCCTAAGCTCTGTCAAATGCTTCCTGTATGACCACTTGCTGCGGAAACGAATGAAGGGTGGTTGAATGCGAATGTTGTGAGCAAATGAAGATGAATGACTGAGAATTTATGTTATTGTTTGTTTTGGTGTGAAAGTCAAGGGTTGGAAGGCTCAACTTAGCTACCGAGTGTCCGGGATCTTGTACAGTTGACGAGATCATCCATACTTCTCTCATGAGTATGTGGACTGGGGTGTGCCCTACAATAATCTGAACTACAGCCAAGTTATAGCAGTAGCCAGGCAATTGGTTTCTCAGGAACCACATATTACGTTGCCAGTGTTTTAGCCAGGAAGGGCTGCAGAAGTAGTGGAGTGGTGGGGAAGATCGAGTGAATGTTAGACTGATGGAAAACCAAGGTGGGTTGTAGCCTTAGTGACCACTAAACCAGTTCCTAAATTGTAAACCTGTTAGGATGTAATTTTTTTTTATTATTAGTGAGTAAAAACATTTCACCCGGAGGGAAAAGTCGTGTGATGCCTCCAATTTAATCTCAAATAGGCCTACTGAATGTACCTTTTTGTTTTGTTTAGTCTGCCCTTAGATCCTGTATTCCCAAGGTGATACTGCATTATATAAATGTTTTTACTCACATATCATTCATAATTTTATACTATATGTTTATATTAATGTTTATATTAGAATTGTTTCTCCAAACTTTCAAATCCTATGCAGTCAACCCCTCCCACCAGACAGTTTTCTATGGAAAGAAATTAGTATCGTAATCTAATCACTATTAATAGTCAATAACTTGTCAAAATGCTCTCCATAGTCTAATATAATTAACCTACTTAGTTATCTTCTCACAAAACTTTGTTAAGGATGACGTAATATTGCATCATGTGAGGCGATCATGCCCCGGGGCCCGTGACGTGCAAAAAGTCACGTACACCAGAATTTTCCCCTATATAGTAATCCAGAGATCAGGTTCAATAGATATCTAAATGTCACTTATTTAGCGTCAAAATTAATTTCCTATAAACTGATAACTATTTCACGTCTCAATAATCAATTAATAATAATATCAAAGGAGGAATATCCTCGAAAACCCCCCTTCCCCCCTTCTCACATCCCGCCTTTTTCTCAGAGAGCGTCATTCACCTTCAACTTTTGATCGCATCAACAGGTGAGTGACATCGCTCTCGAAATCCCTCAATATTTGTGAAATTCAATGCCTCTCACCATTAATATATAATCCATAATCGTCCCCAGTACCCTGACAATATATGTAAACCCCTATTGAGATCTATTATAAGTGGATAATACCAATTTCCTTCTCTTCAAGAAGGACAACGTGGTTTCAAAACCGCATGGTCCCCTATTCCCCTACAAAATATTTCATAGTGTACAATATATATTTTTCACGGTAATTTCTATATTATTGTGACTGTGTATTAACTTCTGAGTTAAGGAAGTGAATTATACTGATTCAGCTTCAACTTTTGATCGCATCAACAGGGAAAGAATGCCTCCACGACAGTTACACCAATTTCTCATTTACTTTCTTTAATGTTGTAGATAAATGAACGGCTAGAAAGCCACTGCCAAATTTCCAAGTTAAGCTTTAGGAAACTATGTGTCACGTAAGACGGTCTGATAGACCCAGCCCATGTATTCAGGAGGAGGAATCGCGTATTCCTACTTAGTGAGGAAGAATTATACTATGTATGCATAAACAGAAACATTGAGATCACCTTACTTTCGGAAATCCCCTGATAAAAGGTTCTTTAACTGTTCTCAGGCCCAGTTACAAATTTATAAAATTTTTAAGGTGATATTTTTCAGGGAAGGGAGTCAAGGGTATAATTTGTAATGTGTGAAGAGTTTGGTATCTCGAGGTGAGATAAGTATTGCCAACTCTGTATTTATTTTCTTTTTGAGGAAGATGATGTTTTTCTGCCATGAGCCATTAAGTTGTCTGATACTATAACTAAGCCGTGTTTCTAAGACTCAATGATTAGCCTGTGATATTCAAAGTATACAGTAAATAAATAACTCAAGTAAAATCTGAGAAAGTGATTCCGTGTTATAATAACCTCCGTTGTTGTGGTAAGGTTAATGTGGGAAGTGCTCAACACTCTTGAAAAAGGATATGAAACAAATCCACGAATCCATGTGCCTTATTGAAACTCAGTCCACTCTACCAAATAACTAAATTGTTAAATCAGTTCCCCTTTTCTTTTCATTGGTCGCCTATATTTCCCTGGTAGTAATTATTTTCTCTTTCGAATAGTTTAACTTCCCTTTATGAAGAAACTAAATTCCCTGAGAATCCCCTAATTCTCATTAAACCTTTGGGGGTGGTGGCAGCTTTCTTTTCTTAATATTCAGGGAAATATCCAACATCCGGGCACCACAGTTATACGCATTCATAGGCACAAAACTGCGGCACGTGGACTCTCTCTTGTTTTCATATCCCCTAGGGAGGAAAAAGCCCTTGCTGCTTATGTACGGTTTTACCGGCCAATTGCGGCCACTTGCAAAAACCCAGACTGCTACGTCTTTCCCAATAACATCAACTTAACGGCCTGCTATACCAAAATGTCTATATCAGGGATGGCGAAAGAACTCAATCGCGTGGTAAGCAGAGCAGGCATCGACTGCAAAATAACATCCGGTTTCTGAGGAGGTCGCAGATTACTGTCCTCTGGGATGAAGAGGACAGAGATGAGGTGTGGCGTACGAAGGTTGCTGACCAGTGTGCGCACTCCTTGTCAACGGCGAGCCGCTACTACCAGTACGTGGTCAAAGTTAAGACCGGAGAAGTGGTCGTCAACCGACTCAGGGAGCTGCGCCAAAGGACGCTGTGAGTTGTTTCTGAAGATGTTCATTTCTTAGTATAATGCGTTGTAAGGCATACATTTCTTTCTCTAATTTTATTTTTAATATATTGATAAACTGCTTTGAAATTTTTCAAATTGGAGGAGGACACAATCTCCCCAGAGCATCCTGTTCAAGACATCGCCACCGCCAACTTGTCGCAACATTAAGTATAATTAATTTGTAAAATGATATCCATATGAAGATAATGACATTGATTGCAAGTTGTATTCCAAAAAATCAGTATTTAACAAAATTCACTCTATTTCAGACCTGACACATTGCCCTCTGTACGTGAGCAGGACCACAGCCCCCCTGTTGAAAGGTCCCCCTCTAATACAGCTGAACTCCTCAGCCTGGAGTCGGCTACTTTGGAGCAGGAGTAAGTACTACAGATCATGTTCACAAAGGCGATTGATAACTGATATTAATGATTGACATTTATTGCAAGCTGCAGTAGTTGAAAAATAATTACATAGCTCTACTTTGCTATTTCAGACCTGACACTACAACCTCTGCAATTCACAAGCAGGATCACAGCTTCCCTGCTGACAAGTCCCTTTCTGCTGAAGGGGATCTCAGCAGACAAGACTGGGATGAAGGGGTCATATCCTCTCCAGCAACGGCCACTTTGGTGTAGAAGTAAGTACTGCTGATCATGTTCACAAAGATGATTGATATTGATTGCAAGTTGCAATGCTGGAAAGAAAAGTGTCAAATTAATTAATTTTCTGTTGCAGACATGACACAGCACCTATCACAACCTGTTCCGGGGAAAGGCCAGAAGGATTCGGTCTTTGTTAGACCGAAGCTCCCTTCACTGATCCAAGAGTAAGTATCTTTGATTATATAGTAAACGTGAATTGATGTCAAAGATTTCCTGAAAAATATATAGATGCATCAATTGCCATACACTATACCAATTAATATAATGTACTCCACCAGTGCAGGACTGCCGCCGAGTCACAGGTTACACCTGCGACAGAGCCTCAAGGAGCAAGAGAGTACTCCTCTGTGTAAGTATCGGTATCACACATTTGCCAATACAGATACAGTAAACTTTATATTGCATTTCGTATTCATGTACTTAATATGGCTAATAAGAGAAATTTATGAATTACAGGAGCATGACCAGCAACATTCCATCAATAGCTGACGACGTATCGATTGTGAGTGTTACCTCAAGGAATAGTGTGTATTTAAAGAGTAATACACTGTATTGCTATTTGGGAATACATGTAATAAAGGTTTATTTCATATATCGATTGTATCGATTGTGAGTGTTACCTCAAGGAATAGTGTGTCTTCACACTTTCCTATAAATTTTATATTGCATTTCGTATTCATGTACTTAATATGGCTAATAAGAGAAATTTATGAATTACAGGAGCATGACCAGCAACACTCCATCAATAGCTGACGACGTATCGATTGTGCGTGTAACCTCAAGGAATATTGTGTCTTCACACTTTCCTATGGGAGAGGAAGCGCTGCCAAGCACATCAAAGCTGAAATCTAAAATAAATATATGTAATAAAGGTTTATTTCATATATCGATTGTATCGATTGTGAGTGTTACCTCAAGGAATAGTGTGTCTTCACACTTTCCTATAAACTTTATATTGCATTTCGTATTCATGTACTTAATATGGCTAATAAGAGAAATTTATGAATTACAGGAGCATGACCAGCAACATTCCATCAATAGCTGACGACGTATCGATTGTGAGTGTTACCTCAATGAATATTGTGTCTTCACACTTTCCTATGGGAGAGGAAGCGCTGCCAAACACATCAAAGCTGAAATCTAAATCAACGGCACAGATTTATAAAGAAATTGAAATGGCCCTGGAACACTGTAACACAAGTAGAATGGAAAAAAAAAACCAGTTGTTAGGTAGGAGGAAGTAAACAACTACCTGGTGAAACAAGATAAAATGTACGAAGAGTGGACACAAAACCAAATACGTGATACATGGAAGAACATGACAAAAGCTCGAAAATATATGATGAAAAAATAGTGTCTTTGATTTGAGGAAACATTCTTACCTACTAAAGTATATATCATAATCTTTTGTTTATTTAAAGAGTAATACACTGTATTGCTAGTTGGGAATATATGTAATAAAGGTTTATTTCATATATCGATCGTATCGATTATGAGTGTTACCTCAAGGAATAGTGTGTCTTCACACTTTCCTATGGGAGAGGAAGCGCTGCCAAGCACATCAAAGCTGAAATCTAAATCAACGGCACATATTTATAAAGAAATTAAAATGACCCTGGAACACTGTAACACAAGTAGAGTGGAAAAAAAACCGGTTGTTAGGTAGGAGGAAGTAAAAAACTACCTGGTGAAACAAGATAAAATGTACGAAGAGTGGACACAAAACCAAATACGTGATAAATGGAAGAACATGACAAAAGCTCGAAAAGATATGATGAAAAAATAGGGTCTTTGATTTGAGGAAACATTCTTACCTACTAAAATATATATCATAATCTTTTGTTTATTTAAAGAGTAATACATTGTATTGCTAGTTGGGAATATATGTAATAAAGGTTTATTTCATAAGATAAGTAAGACATGTATGATTTTGTTGTAAATCTATAAAAAGTTTTCTGAAGAGGAGTATAGATTTATTATAATAAATCTCTGTAACTTATTGCTTTTCTAAATGTATCCTTTTTCTACTTTATGGAGATTTTGAGTTTATAATTAAAGTTTCTGATTAACAAAAATTCGAAAAAGTAGCGTTTGAACAATTAGTGTCATTGGGTAAAACAGCTGGGGTTTTATTTACATATAAACGCTTCATAGGTATAAACTACCCATAGAATAATGACTTACCTTTTGGACAAGAGGGTCAGTCAGCTTTACTAATCCGGAGCCATGTTTTACGTGCAGAGTCATTCATACTCTGCCTTGAACTTGCCACCCTTATTGACTGGGTCAGATGCCTCGACTCCTCGGGCTCAGTAGATAAGTGGTGTTTCCGGGATACGGGCCCAATCCCACGCGGGTGACTTGCAATAGGACACTACTGCAAGCCCATTGTGAGTGCGTGGAATTTACTCAGTTAAGGAGATAAAGGCCTCGTCTTTAGTGACGCGCATGGGGTTACCACTGCCATTATTGCTGTTTTGGTTCACTGATATTACTGCCGCCATTTCCAAAGGAGCTGCCTGTTTTTTTCTATAGGATCTTGAAGGCGAGCTGCCTGTTTTGTTTTGTTTTGTTTTGTTTGAAAAAGAATGTGTTTAGTTGTTTCATGGAGTTTCATAGGGCTACAGGCGAAAGACTTCTCCAAAAAGTCTTAACGACGGAAGAGAGCGCCTCATGGGTCCGTTGGGAGACTCTCTAGAGGTCATGGATATTCAACCTATAGGATATGCTTATCGTTTAACCCAACGTAGGATATGCTCAACAAAGTCTTTGCAGAGACAGAGCATTCCTAGCCGGTCCCAAGTCCGGGTAAATGGGGAGGGTTGGCGTATGGAGGTGATGTGTGGCGCGCACCACCTTGATATGCCATAAAACATTAACGTATATGCTGATCATACAATGTATATGCTTAAACAACATATTCTATCCCTTTACAGGCAGTGAAAATACAGATTAAGTGTTAAAAGGCAAAAACAAAAGGCAAAACGTGTCTTGAACAGTAGTTAACAATAGCGAACAATAGTGAACAATTCTGAAGTGATCAGAAACAATGGATCGTAAGGATCCTGACCAAGGGCCATCTGGCTTGTGCACTGCTGATGAATCTCTTTGGAGTTCGAGCAGTAATGATGACAGTGATTGTGATAGGAATTACGACATAAATGATGAAGGAGACTTGTCCTCTTCCGAGCAAGAGGCTCTAGTTTCCTTAGGAAAAAGCAAGAAGACAATGGAGACTGTCTATGAATCTAAAGATGATTCAGGTATGTACACACGTTTTGGACTGTTTGCTAATTGTGTTTAAATCATTGTTATATAGTGTTATATAGTAAGTGAGTAAGGGGAGTACTGAGGCTGCATTTCTCTTTTATTTTTACAGAAGGCGAGGATGAAGGCGAGAAGGAAAATGCTCCCCGAATGGCTAGTAGGGAAATGGAGCAGCTAGCGCTGAGCGCACCACTGGGCATGGAGGCATTATTATCTCAGGTCCCACATATCCCGCGTATTGAAAAGGACAGCTTTACGAAGCTATTTGAACAGTTTCATACTGTTCCAACATCGAAACAGATCTCTGATCACTTCAACGAAAAGATAGATAAGCTGAAGAAGCAACTATCTGATTGTGAAGCCTTAAAGCACAGATGTCTGCATTACGCAGAAGCATTCTGAACTGTCAACCAAAAAGTCAGATGTAAAAGCCTGAGAGAGGGAGTAACTTAAAAAATTTTTCTCGTCCTCGAACAAACAAGAATTTTTACCGACCGCGCCACGACTGTCCTGTCAAAGGATGCGAAGGCAAGGCGATAAACCTTAATAGACACCTTGCACAGTGTCCTAAGGGCTTATCTTTTCAGGACAGACAAAACGCTCTTGATGCATATAGACAATTGAAGGCGATACGTAGGACGCTTGAAACAGGTCACCTTCCACCGGAAGCAAAGATCAAGAGTAAATTCAACAGATATAACAGACAGTGTCATATCTGTGACCAAAGTTTCAAGCGCATTGATGTGCATTTGATCAAAACCCACCTTCTAAAAAGAAGCACCAGTGCTTATAAGAATGCATTAGAGAATTGTCCCTTGCTCGAGGAAGAGAAAGCAGAGCAGAGAGCCATACAGGTAGAGTCAGGGTCGCTCGACCTGAGTGTCACAGATAGCCTTTCTACTGTAATGAATACTTTCCAAGCATATGTAGGCAAGTACACTTCCTTTGGTAGTTACTCAGCCAGGAAGACTGTAACAATTGCTGCAAGATTTTTGCAAGCAACCCTAAGTAGAAACATTTTTAGTGACATAAGCGGGTCCACGGTTTTTAAAGCAATTGAAAATGCTGCAGGAGATGACGGATACTTTCGGGAGAAGAGGCTAGTTTACTCTGCCTCTTATCTAAGAAAGATAACTAGTAGCCTGAGACGGTTTCTGGAATTTTTGTTAAAACATTCTAAGAACATACAGATCTCCCACGCTTTGTTTGAACAAGGTACCCAGATCCTGACAGCAGTTCACACCAAATTCCATAAGTATGAGGAACGTGAACGCATTAAAAGGCGCTTACAGAAAAACCGTGACTTGCTATCTCTGCATGAGATTGAAACTCTCCTACAGTGTGGTTATATAACTTCTTTAATGAACAAGGCGGCAGCTGCCCTGGTTGATGAGTTTGCTAGGCCCATAGGCCCCTTACAGTTCACGGCCATGAGGCATGTTCTGATACTTGTAATGCAAGTGACATCCCTCAGGAGAGTTAAGGAGTTTTCTGAATTCCGGCTCTCAGAGTACGCGAATAGAGAAAAAGTGGTCAAAGAAGGTCAAGAGGACCGGTATATTATTAGAGTGTCTCGGCATAAGACCTCTGAACATGGCCCGTGTCAGATATTTCTGCCCCCAAGGCAGGAGCAAGCGCTCCAAGCCTATGTACTTTATTATAGGCCTCTTAGTTCGGATTGCATATCCCCTGACTGCTATGTCTTCCCAACCTCACTGGGAAGGAGACAACATCGTGCTGCAGCATCATGTCATTTTCGTCCGTGGCAAAGGCAGTGAAGCGGGTTGCTTTTAAAGCTGGTTTCTCCTCAAATCTGACTTCCCGTATACTTCGGCGAAGTCACATAACAGCTCTGTGGAAAACAGATGCTCATCCTTCGTGGCGCGAGAAGGTGGCGGACCAGTCAGCACACGATATAGATACTGCAAGGAAGTACTACGACTTCTCCTAGAGGGTGAAACCTGAAGCAGAGGTCGTGGACGTTCTCTCAAAACTGCGGAGGAAAGCTGTCGAGAGGCCTGCCTGTGAGCGGGAAGAGGGAGATGAAGGATCTAAGACTGATGATGACCCACCCGCAACTGCTCAGCTGCCTGCTACTCCTGAACCATTAGCCATTAAAAAGGGGTTCATTATACCAGAGGTACCTCGCGTATGGGATGGCATAGATAATAACGCACCGGAATCGGGGTCGAAGGTAACTTTACCCTCTTCCAGTGGCGTCTCAGCCAGAGTTCTTTCAGGAACTTTGTCAGAGTTCACTCTGCTGCTTAGGACACTATGCAAGGTGTCTATTAAGGTTTACCGCCTTGCCTTCGCATCCTTTGACAGGACAGTCGGAAAAAAATTCTTGTTTGCTCGAGGTCGAGAAAGTTTGCAAGTTACTCCCTCCATCAGGCTTTTACATTTGACTTTCTTGTTGACAGTCCAGAACGCTTCTGCGTAATGCAGACATCTGTGCTTTAAGGCTTCACAATCAGATAGTTGCTTTTTCAGCTTATCTATCTTTTCGTCGAAGTGATCAGAGATCTGTTTCGATGTTGGAACAGTATGAAACTGTTCAAATAGCTTCGCAAAGCTGCCCTTTTTAATACCCGGGATATGTGGGACATGAGCTAATAATGCCGCCATGCCCACTGATGCACTCAGCGCCAGCTGCTCCATTTCCCTACTAGACATTCGGGGAGCATTTTCCTGCTCGCCTTCATCCTCGCCTTCTGTTAAAAAAAAAGAAGAGAAATGTAGCCTCAGTGCTCCCCTTACTCACTTACTATATAACACTATATAACAATGATTTAAACAAAATTAGCAAACAGCACAAAACACGTGTGTACATACCTGAATGATCTTTAGATATATAGACAGTCCCCATTGTCTTCTTGCTTTTTCCTAAGGAAACTAGAGCCTCTTGCTCTGAAGAGGACAAGTCTCCTTCTTCATTTATGTCGTAATTCCTATCACAATCACTGT
>JAXIVD010000140.1:5000-50000 GCA_036785275.1 Cancer borealis | reverse complement strand
TCACATTGAGTCAACATCTATCTCTGACCATCTCAATGCTTTGTTTTAATTAGACAGTCGGATTCCCCTGGTCCGTGCCAGTTCTGAGTTGATCGCTGGGCGCCAGCCGAAGTGGGTTTGGAGCGAGGGACGGTTGCTGCTACTACCAAACTGGAAGACCGGTGGTAGAGAGAACCGGCGCCCGCGCAGCCTAGCGCGTTCCACGGAAGGGCTGGAGACACGCCGGTCCGAGCTCTCGGAGGGAGTGAGGAGAGGGCTAGGACCGCCACCACGAGACTGATTCTCGACAAGCTGGGCTGTGATCCCACACCGCAATAATGTGCCAAGCTTCCACGGCCGGTGCTGCATGAACTCAGCAGATGGATCCCCGTCGTGTACCAGCCCGTCGCGCCAGCTTTTAGCACGCGGACGGCGGGAGGAGACCGGGAGCGACGCGAGAGGCCACGCCGGGGCTTTTGAGGGCCCAGAACGACGTGGATACACTCACCGCGAACGCCTTTGCGAACCCGGACCGTGCTTTGGTCTGTCTTGACAGTGTAAGTAATACAATGGCGGGTGATAATATGCACAAAAAATAAAATTTTCAGGTTTTTTTTTTTTTCTTTAATCATCATCATCATCATCATCATCATCATCTAATGATGGTATTATTATGAAATAAAAGGAATACTATTATTAATGAATTGATTGAAAAAATAGTTAAACAATTGATTAATTAATTAATTATTAATAACAAATATTGAAATAATATTATGAATTAATACTGATATTTAATATATCAATATTACAATATTTTTTTATATTTATTATTATTTTTTTGTATGATCTATATATATTAATGTTTTATTTTTTATTAATTATTAAATTGTTATTTTAATATACACTCTCTCTCTTTCTCTTTCTCTCTCTCTCTCTCTCTCTCTCTCTCTCTCTCTCTCTCTCTCTCTCTCTCTCTCTCTCTCTCTCTCTCTCTCTCTCTCTCTCTCTCTCTCTCTCTCTCTCTCTCTCTCTCTCTCTCTCTCTCTCTCTCTCTCTCTCTCTCTCTCTCTCTCTCTCTCTCTCTCTCTCTCTCTCTCTCTCTCTCTCTTTTTCTCTCTCAGAAAAATGGACATTGGAATATAATTCTCTGATAGCTCAGGCGGCGACTTTGATTTTTCAAAGGAATACGCTTGACTAAAAAGATCACTGTTTTCATCCTCGGAAGAAGAGGCCCTTGAGTCCTTGGTCCTTGTTAAAAAGAAAGTTCTGAGAAAGAATGTGAAGCGGGTTATTCCAGGTATATAAACTTCTGTTTTCCAGTAATGACTGACAATTATACTAGGCACACAGAGGAAAGAATATAAATTCACATATGATATTCTACCTCTTTTCTTTCAGGATCATCTAATGAACCGTCAACTTCAAAGGCGTACACTTTTGAGGAAGAACGTGGAAATGACTTGGGCCTTCCTAAGAAGAAAGTACTGAAAAAACAGAAGTGGGATGTCTTAGGTATATAAACTTCTATGTTTTCCAGTAATGTATGATAATTTAACTAGGCACGGACAAGAAAAAAATATATAAATTCACACATTTTCTGATGATATTTTACCTATTTTCTTTCAGGTTCAAGTAATAAACCAACCTCAGAGGCTTTTGAGGAAGGTGTTGAAAATACAGAGGAGGAGACACGGAAGGATAAGCCAACGGAGGGGGAGGAGACGGAACACTCTGAGAAGGAGGTAACGTCGGAGAAGGAGGATGAGGAAACAACAGAAACTGACCTACCAACGACGAGCAGGCAAAACATTCTGCTCCAAATATTAATTAAAAGAATAAGAGCCAATGAAGATAAAGAAAAAGAATTTAAAGAGCTTTTTAATGCCTTCGAAACTGTTCCCACTCAAGAAGAAATCCCCAAGCATTTTCATGAAAAAAAAACGTTCATAGGAAAATAATAGAAGACCTGGGAAAAGCAGAGCAGCGGTGCATAAACCGTTTTATTGTCTTCTGGGAGGAGCATAACTCTTTTCTATCTACAGAACTTAGGAAGGAGGTCCCAAAAAATATAGCGAAACCAAGAAAAGCTGAAAGTAAAAGGCCTAAAATAATGTAACCTGTTTCCGGATGGCCTGGAAACGTAACAAATCTGGTAAGACACCTCTTCCATTGTCATAAGTATCTAACTAAAGAAGAGAGACAGGAAGTGATGAAACTAAAGGAAAGGGTGGAAAAGATAAAGAAGGCTTCCCAGGGAAAGGAGACAAGAATAGGAGTCAAGAAAAAGAAGAACTACAAATAAATTATGCGTCTTCTGTAAAAAGAATTTTAAAAGAATAGACGTACATTTACAGAAAGTCCACAGTATGGATAAAAACTCAGATGAATACAAATATTATTTCAATCAAAATCAAGAGAAAAGTGAAATCACAATAAATACAAGGTCTGGGAACTTAACATTAACAAAAGAAGATAGAGTTAAAACTTTTCTAACAATCTTTGAAAAATATATGGCCACCTACACATTTCCCTGCAACGTACACGCTTGCTAAAAATAATTATAATGGTGGCAGACGTCATAAAAAGCCATGCTTATGATGATCAGTTCAAATTACTCAGAGGTGAATCAATATGCAAGATTGTTATCAATGCATCAAATTCAAATAATGACGAAGCATTTTTTCCATGAAACAACAGACATTATCAGCATCTTACACCAGGAAAATAATTATATCATGCCAGACGGTTGTCCATATGATGACAGATATAGACGAGAAAGCGAAACACGCCGATGTTTTCAAAATAGATGAAAAACAGTCGGGCGCTGCTTTGCAAGCAATGCACTGTAGGTATGACTCGTGTTTTTCTTGAAATTTTCCTAAAATTATTTCTGAAAATTATTTTATTCCTTCTGATTACATATGATCACATTTTCTTTGTTACTGAATTCGGCCTTACCAATGTTAACCTTTGTTTTCAGATCACCTCACTACAAAGGAGAAGAATGAACGATTCACCCGTCAAAACAAGAAAGCAATAGAGAATGTTCCTCTGGCGACCATCGAGTCGCTCATGAACAGTGAGTACGCTGCATGAATAATAAACTCGGCAGTGGGATGCCTTGATGAACAAGGGGGTGCTGAGCAGTTAACATCGCTCAAAGATTTTACCAGCTTGAGAACCTTATTCATTGCTATGTTCATGGTGAGCTCCCTTCGGCGCATATTAGAATTCTCAGAATTCAGACTCAGTGAATATGCTGAGAGGGAGCCCCATTACATGGATGGGGAAATCTCTTCCTTTGTTATACGCATTCATAGGCACAAAACTGCGGCACGTGGACTCTCTCTTGTTTTCATATCCCCCAGGGGGGAAAAAGCCCTTGCTGCTTATGTCCGGTTTTACCGGCCAATTGCAGCCAGTTGCAAAAACCCAGACTGCTACGTCTTTCCCAATAACATCAACTTAACGGCCTGCTATACCAAAATGTCTATATCAGGGATGGCGAAAGAACTCAATCGCTTGTCGCAACAGTAAGTATAATTAATTTGTAAAATGATATCCATATGAAGATAATGACATTGATTGCAAGTTGTATTCCAAAAAAATCAGTATTTAACAAAATTCACTCTATTTCAGACCTGACACATTGCCCTCTGTACGTGAGCAGGACCACAGCCCCCCTGTTGAAAGGTCCCCCTCTAATACGGCTGAACTCCTCAGCCTGGAGTCGGCTACTTTGGAGCAGGAGTAAGTACTACAGATCATGTTCACAAAGACGATTGATAACTGATATTAATGATTGACATTTATTGCAAGCTGCAGTAGTTGAAAAATAATTACATAGCTTTACTTTGCTATTTTAGACCTGACACTACAACCTCTGCAATTCACAAACAGGACCACGGCTTCACTGCTGACAAGTCCCTTTCTGCTGAAGGGGATCTCAGCAGACAAGACTGGGACGAAGGGGTCATATCCTCTCCAGCAACGGCCACTTTGGTGTAGAAGTAAGTACTGCTGATCATGTTCACAAAGATGATTGATATTGATTGCAAGCTGCAATGCTGGAAAGAAAAGTGTCAAACTAATTAATTTCCTGTTGCAGACATGACACAGCATCTATCACAACCTGTTCCGGGAAAAGGCCAGAAGGATTCGGTCTTTGTTAGACCGAAGCTCCCTTCACTGATCCAAGAGTAAGTATGTTTATATAGTGAATATATAGTGTTATATATAGTGAACGCGTATTGATGTCAAAGATTTCCTGAAAAATATATAGATGCATCAATTGCAATACACTATACCAATTAATATAATGTACTCCACCATTGCAGGACTGCCGCCGAGTCACAGGTTACACCTGCGACAGAGCCTCAAGGAGCAATAAAGTACTACTCTGTGTAAGTATCGGTATCACACATTTGCCAATACAGATAAATTAAACTTTATATTGCATTTCGTATTCATGTACATAATATGGCTAATAAGAGAAATTTATGAATTACAGGAGCATGACCAGCAACATTCCATCAATAACTGACGACGTATCGATTGTGAGTGTTACCTCAAGGAATAGTGTGTCTTCACACTTTTCTATGGGAGAGGAAGCGCTGCCAAGCACATCAAAGCTGAAATCTAAATCAACGGCACAGATTTAAAAAAAAAAATTTTAAATGGCCCTGGAACATTGTAACACAAGTAGAGTGGAAAAAAAATCAGTAGTTAGGTAGGAGGAAGTAAAAAAACTACCTGCTGAAACAAGATAAAATGTACGAAGAGTGGACACAAAACCAAATACGTGATAAATGGAAGAACATGACAAAAGCTCGAAAAGATATAATGAAAATATAGGGTCTTTGATTTGAGGAAACATTCTTACCTACTAAAGTATAAGATAATCTTTTGTTTATTTAAAGAGTAATACACTGTATTGCTAGTTGGGAATATATGTAATAAAGGTTTATTTCATAAGATAAGTAAGACATGTATGTTTTTGTTGTAAATCTATAAAAAGTTTTCTGAAGAGGAGTATAGATTTATTATAATAAATCTCTGTAACTTATTGCTTTTCTAAAAGTATCCTTTTTCTACTTTATGGAGATTTTGAGTTTATAATTAAAGTTTCTGATTAACAAAAGTTCGAAAAAAGTAGCGTTTGAACAATTAGTGTCATTGGGTAAAACATCTGGGGTTTTATTTACATCTAAACGCCTCATAGGTCTAAACTATCCATATAATAATGACTTATCTTTTGTACAAGAGGGTCAGTTAGCTTTACTAATCCGGAGCCATGTTTTACGTGCAGAGTCATTCATACTCTGGCTTGAGCTGGCCACCCTTATCGACTGGGTCAGATGCCTCGACTCCTCGGGCTCAGTAGATAAGTGGTGTTTCCGGGAGAGGGGTCGGGAGCCCAATCCCACGCGGTGTGACTCGCAATAGGACACTGCTGCAAGCCCATTGTGAGTGCGTGGAATTTACTCAGTTAAGGAGATAAGGGCCTCGTCTTTAGTGACGCGCATGGGGCTACCACTGCCATTATTGCTGTTCTGGTTCACTGATATTACTGCCGCCATTTCCAAAGCAGCTGCCTGTATTTTCTATAGGATCTTGAAGGCGAGCTGCCTGTTTTGTTTTGTTTTGTTTTGTTTGAAAAGAAATGTGTTTAGTTGTTTCATGGAGTTTCATAGGGCTAGAGGCGAAAGACTTCTCCTCCAAAAAGTCTTAACGACGGAAGAGAGCGCCTCATGGGTCCGTTGGAAGACTCTCTAGAGGTCATGGATATTCACCCTATAGGCTATGCTTATCGTTTAACCCAACCTAGGTGTCGTGACCATAATTATGTGATATGTGAGGGTGGGAGATACATGTGGAATAGTAACCATTGGCTTTGGAACCACGTGGTAAGGAAATGTAAAGATTGGAGAGGAAATCAAATACAAACTAAGATTATGGGTCAGTCAGTGGCGAGATCAAAACAACAGGTGTTCCATATCAGAACGCCAGGTAAACACGCAGATAATCCATATACAGGAAATTAAATGTACAAGGCAATATGGTCTAGGTATCAGCATTCAGACTAGATAGTGAGATAAAAGGGAAGATATATATGTTAAGTAGGAAGCTCAATTGTTGTTACACACATAGCCCTACAAATGTAATGTTTACTTATGAAAAGAGGGCAAAAGACAAACGTAATGCTTACTTATGACCAGAGAGTCAGATAAATGGGAAGATAAATTTTGTGAGACAGAAGTGATTTTATGAGACGAGAGTTCAAATGTTGTCCACACAGAGGAAAAACAAGCCTAAGGATTAGCCTAACAACAATGTCATAGCCGTCACTGATGTACTATTCATTTCCGAGTATTGTAAACCTAACAATTAGCCTTAAACCAATATAGGAACTTCCCCAATTGCTGTGTCTATAGAGAATTGGTAACTGTCTAGATTTTGGAATTAAAAGAGGCTTACTCGCTTAGAGAAGGAGCATTCACTCAGACTTCTACTCAGAAGTAATCAACTCAGCTCAGAATGAAGCTGTTGAGATATTGGGGTAAGTGGAAACTTGTTCTAATGCAGTCTTGAAAGCAGCTGTAGGATGTTAGTGTAAGGATATTTTATGTAGGATTTGTGATTTATTATGTATTGCTCTGTGATTATGAATATTTTGTGTTGCTCCATGATTATGAATATTTTTATATGCTCCTAGAAGAATTACTTATGTGCTGATTATATATATGTGTCAAAGCAAGAAGAAAGAATTATGTTATTATATGACAGAAGGAGCATGATGTTAGTAAATAACAGAAGGAGTTGATGTTAGTATATGACAGAAGGAGCAAAGGAAGATTATTTGTTAATTAAAGTTATAGAAAACAGAAAGATCTTTTAATGAAAAGCATTTTAGAAGTTAGTGTTCTTTACCCCGTGACCAAAGTATAAGTTGATTAACAGAACACGAAAACGTTGCAATAACGAGCGACGAAATTGGTGGCAGCGGTGGGATATCATTGCAACATTGATGGAATTGCAACATTGCAACATTGCAACATTGCATAAATTGATACATTGAATATATTGTACATTGCAACATTGCATAAATTGCAACATTATAGAAATTGCAACATTGCAACATTGCATAAATTGTTATATATATTTTGCAACATTGTAGAAATTGTTAAATGGATTAATAGATTGCAAGCAATCGTACAATTAAAGAAAAAAGAAAAAAAATTTCTTTGCAATTTCAACTAAGTTTTCAAAATTGTATAATTTTCAAGTGATTATATGAATGAAATGCATTAATCCTGGACTATTAAAGCTTAGCCGCTTAAAGAAATAATTGAGGCCTAGAGAATTAACCCCATTAATTTTTGATCTTGTGTTGCAAGAAAACCTTAGACAAAATGGCTCAAGAACAATCACCTGACAAGGATGATATTGTAGGGGCAATTACAGATAATGCAAGGAAGAATTTTAATAAGGTTATCGGATTACCATATTTTGTGGAGGCAGTGAGTCACGCCTTATGTATGAATTGTCATCTGTTACTCGTATACCGAAAGAGACATTAACTGAACTCTACATCAGAATTGAAGGCATTGTTGAACAGTTAGAATCACTTCAGCCTACAGGCAAGGAAGTTTATAGTGATATGTTGGTTTCCATTATTATAAATGCATTACCCAAAGACTTCTCATACATTTTAAACAGAAGATGATATGAAAATTCCTTTGACTGTCTATAAAAAGGCATTAAAATATGTAGCCTCACATCCAAGCCTTCAGCTTACGGATGTTGCAATAAGGAAAGAAATGAGTAAGGGTATTCCAATAAACTCCATCACCCCACAGGAAACCCCGGTTCATCAGACTACAACAGGAAAGAATAAGACTTATTGTCAAGGATATGGGTTAATCAATCTCGATACACAACACTATCGAGCCTCAGATATCATCGATTTGGTCATATTTTTAGGTGGAGATTCATCTATGGTAGTTATAGGAACAGTAAATGGAAAATCAGGCCACGTATTTATTTAAGTGAAACTAGGAGATAATAATAGTAAGGAGCAATTATAGTAAGGTGCAATTAGTATTATTTGATACTGGAGCAGAAGTCTCTATAATAGGAGCTGAATTAGCGAGTTAGCGAAAGCATTAGGAAAAAATTTAAATTATTCAAGATTTAACCACAATCCGTAACGCAAGTGGAAATGTTATGGCCACTGCAGGAAAGATAAGATTAATACTAGAAATAGGAGGAAGAAATTATATTTATAAATTAATTATTAGTGAAGAAAGAGGATTAACTTCACAATTGATATTAGGCTGGCATTTTATGAAAAGGTAGGATGTGAAATTTCAGACTAACCCACTGAAGCTCTATATTGAAGGAAATAATGTGACTACAGTTGAAATATCGTTGGAACATGCATTGCATGTACCGAAAGAAAATAAAACGCCACGAAAAGAGATTATAGAGAATAGTAAATTCAAGTGTTTAGTACCAGATGCAACAGTATTAGCAGGAAGAAAATATAAGTTTTATAGAACTGGAAACCAGTTTAGTGGGTTGTTATATAGCTATTTTTGAGAAAATATAAGTTTTATTGTACTAGAGACCTTTCTAGTGAATTATGATATAGCTATTTTTGAGCCAGTAGTAGGAAATGCTGGATCTCATACATTATGCCCGGGGATAGTGAAATTAGAATCTGATAAAGAAAATAAGAAATATTGATTCGTTATGCAGTATATGAATGTGACAAATGAGAAAATTGAGTTAGAACCAAGGAGAACCTTAGGATTTGTTCAGCCATGTAATAAAGAATATTTGCTTGATGATCAGTGTGATAATGTGAATATCATAACAGAAAAAATTAAGGAGGAACAACAGAATTATTTTTTTCAGACAATAGATGACATTTTTCTGTAAACAGTAATAAAAATAAGATCCTAAAGGGACTTATTATGAAATATCCATCAGTCTTTGCAAATGATGGTGATTTTCCAAGTGCAACTCCATTTTATTATCATACTATAAAACTAGAGTCAACCCCTAAGCCTAGAAAGCCATACTCTATTCCAGTTTTGTTTTCATGAAAAAGTAAAAGAACAGATTAAAATTATGGAAAAACAGGGAATAATAAGACCTTCAAGATCAACTTTTCAGTCACCCTTGGTGCCAGTAATAAAAAGGGATGGAAAATTAAGGCTTTGTATAGATTTCAGGAATTTAAATACTCATGTTATGAATAATTCATATCCCTTACCTAAGGTAAAGCCATAATACACATGTATACTTAGATGACATTATAATTCAAGTTAATGGATAATATAAATAATCTTGAAAGGATATTCCTTAGACTCCAATAATCACAATTAAAAGTGAATTTAAAGAAATGCACTTCTTTAAGACAAGTGTAAAATATTTTGGACATATCATCTCCGCAGAGGGATTAAAAACTCAGCCAATAAAATAGAAACTGTAAATAAGATGTCCACACCCAAAACGGTAAGAGAGTTACAATAATTTTTGGGGATGC
The DNA here is from genome assembly GCA_036785275.1 of Cancer borealis. Lineage (NCBI taxonomy): Eukaryota > Metazoa > Arthropoda > Malacostraca > Decapoda > Cancridae > Cancer > Cancer borealis. Next base: position 40,468 of record JAXIVD010000140.1, on the reverse strand, counting down.
CTAATTACTATAGAAAATTTATACAAGGTTATGCTGGAATAGCAGCTCTCTTAAATAAACTTACAAAAGGTCATATGAATGGAAAAATTAATGTAAAAAAAATACATAGAATGGAATAATGAAGCTGAAGAAGCAGTTGTTAAACTCAAAAGAGTATTGTCGGAACAAATAACATTTATTTTTCCTGATTTTGAAGAATTTTTTTTTTTTTATCTAACCACGGATGGTTCTAATATTGCAATTGGTGGTGTTATACGACAAAGGGATGAATATGATAATCTGAGACCACTTACGTTTATGGCAGAAAATTAAATAAGGCTGAGATTAATTGAAAAAGAAGCACTAGCATTTGTGTATGGTCTGAAAATAAACAGAACATTATGTCTAGTATATCCTATAATAGTACAAACTGATCACCGACCCCTAGTATGGCTATTAACTACTTCAAATGCGAATAGTAGAATCACTTGATGGCAATTACTAGTAGCTGAATTTGATATAAAAGTGGAATATATCCCCGGTAATTAAAATAAGGTAGCTGACTGTTGTCTAGATTAAGGCATCACGAGGATAGCCTAGAAGGTAATGATGATTATAATGAGTTATTGCAAGATGAAAATTTATGTGTAGTAACAGAAAAAAAAAGCAGATATGTATCTCGAATGGGATTTTTAAAAAATGATAAGATTACAAGATGAATATGAGTATTATGGATTATTGAAAAAAATATTATGAGATTACAAGATGAATATGAATATTATGGATTATTGAAACAATTATTATGAGATTACTAGATGACGATGAGTATTATGGATTATTAAAACAATTATTATGAGATTACTAGATGAAGATGAGTATTATGGATTATTGAAACAATTATTATGAGATTACAAGATGAAGATGACTATTATGGATTATTGAAAAAATTATTATGAGATTACAAGATGAATATGAGTATTATGGATTATTGAAACAATTATTATGAGATTACTAGATGAAGGTGATTATTATGGATTATTGAAACAAGTATTATGAGATTACAAGATGAAGATGAGTATTATGGATTATTGATACAGTTATTATGAGATTATTAGATGACGATGAGTATTATGGATTATTGAAACAAATATTATGAGATTACTAGATGAAGATGAGTATTATGGATTATTGAAACAATTATTATGAGATTACAAGATGAAGATGAGTATTATGGATTATTGAAACAATTATTATGAGATTACAAGATAAAGATGAGTATTATGGATTATTGAAACAATTATTATGAGATTACTAGATGAAGATGAGTATTATGGATTATTGAAACAATTATTATGAGATTACAAGATGAAGATGAGTATTATGAATTATTGAAACAATTATTAAAGAAAGGTTACGATGTCGACACATTGAAAAAAGAGTTAAGTAAGCACAAAAAGAAAGTTGGAAGATTGAATTTAAAAAAAAATAAATGTGGATAATAATGTTATATAGATTGATTAAAAATAATTATGGTGAAATGACTAGACAAATTGTAATGCCTAATTCTTATAAACATCAAGCTTTGAAACTGGCACACACTATGCTACCTGCAGGGCATGGGGGTGTGCAAGTTACCTTAGCTAGATGTCAAAAGTTTTCACACTGGATCGGTATGTAAAAAGATGTTGGGAATTATTGCAAAGCATGTCTGGTATGGAATCGCTTTAAGCGACTGGGGGACGCCCCAACACCACTGAGAAGTTATCCTGATGTACACATGCCTTTTGAGCGTGTACACATGGATTTATTTGGGCCGATAGGAAATTCATAAAAAGGATGTAAATATTGTATAGTATTGATTAATGTGCTTACAAGATATTTGATTGCTGAACAAAGACAGCTATAGAAGTAGCTCAAGTATTTTTTGAATCATTGGTATGTATGCAAGGAGTACCTAAGACTTTGGTTACGGACCAAGGTAAAGTATTTATTAATGAAATATTAAAAAAAGTAGCTGACTTGTTGCAAATGAAACATATAACAATCACTCCATACCATCCACAAGCCAATGAATGGCGTGACAGAGAGATCAAATGGTACTGTATTGAATATATTACGTACTTTAGTGCAAGATAATGTTGGTATTTGGGATACAATGCTCCCTATAGCTATTTTGGCCTATAACACGGCGTTTCATAGAAGTCTCCAAGATAGTCCATTTTTCTTAATGTACCTTAAAGATCCTTGTTTCCCTTTTGAAATAATGAAAGAAGAGAAAACATGGTATAATATTGTTGATTATAAACAGGAAATGGCAACTAAAGCTAGTAGAGTTTATGCAAGAAGGCAACTATATTTAGAGGAAGCATAAGGAATGTTACAAAGAAAGCAAAATAAGAGAGCAAAGATAATAATAATTGAAATAGGAGACAGAATATATGTAAGACAAGTACCAAGAAAAGGGTTACCATCAAAACTACAGCCAGCCTATAATGATCTATTCAGAGTGTTAGATAAAATGAGTGATGTAGTAATAAAAGTAAGAAATATTAGATCCGGCGATATAAAGACGTTACATACAGATAGAGTACGTGTTATACATGAAGATAATATTACACCATATTTAAATACTAATGTAAAGAGAGCATATCCAGTGCATGCCAGTGGTGAAACAAGAGAAACAAGAATAAGCTTTCAACCCGTAGATCCATTTCTGTATTTTCTGAGGATACAGATGATAATTCAGTGGATAATGCAGTAGATAATTCAATGGGGAGTGCATTAGAAAATTCAATTGAAGAGAATAAAAGAACCTATAGAATATACAAAAAAATGTATATTAGTAATTTATTATTATACTTCCTTTCAAAATAAGTATTGATGATATCACTGAACCCATTAAAAGAGCTGAAAACCTTACAATCAATATTAGTCGCAATCTTGATAGTGTAAAAGATAATGATTTTACTAGTAATTTAATCATGCGACATGTTTTGAGATTTGATTCAAAGTTTAAGCAGTTACATTTTGCTATGAATGATTACTTGTTCCATATTTAAATGATTCCAAGAGAAATAGATATACAAAGGGTGTTGTCAATATTATTGGATCAATTGCAAATGCTCATTTTGGTACAGCAACACAAGACCGAATAGATCACATTAACATAAATTGCAATCTCTTAATCGATTTACGGAAGAAGAAAGGAAAGTTATCAATGTACATTCTCATATTTGAATGTTACTCTAGGTTCTTTAACAAATGTACACCAAGCATTAGATAAACTGGAAACAGCTACGAGTGTAACTGAAAAAAATATTTAATAAATTAAATGATAAAATAACTGGAACAAATCAAGAAGTGCTTATGTTAGAAACTTTTCTACATATTCATTTAGCTCTTGAGTGTTATACCTGCGGATCATATAAATTCAAGAATTGGGTTACAGACCATGTTGGAAAACCATATTTCTCCTCACATTGTAACTAACACTAAGTTATTGAAATTATTGGTTGATATTTCTGTTAAAACTATTGGTTTATTGTTCCCTCCTGAACCAGAATTTTTAGGTTTGCATAGAGCTGCTATTCGAGTTGTACATAAGACTGCATTAGATGGATTGAGTTTCTACTTACTTATTCCCCTCAGATGTGATCCCTCAGACACTTTTGATGTCTTAAGAATGGATTATTTACCATATCCTATTCCACATACTGATGCTTTCATGTTATATTATATCTCAAAGCATTATTTGGTTATTAGTGAGTCTGAACTCATTATTTTTTAATGGATGATTTTAATGTATGTACGAAATATGACAATTTATTGATTTGTCCACCATGGGACCAGTTTATAACAGAAATACTGATTTTTGTGAAATTAGCATTGTTTCTTGAAAAACAATTTTTCTCTAACTGTGTAAAACACAAATTGTTAAGGAGTTTCCATCTATTTTTTTCAAATATTTACAAGGATGGATTTATGCAACTAGTAAATATCAAGCCATACCCTTCTCACTGCCTCTCCCCTTCACAACATGGGAACATGGATTTCTCATGAATGTTACTAATATCACCGTACCCAGCAGTAACCAATTGGAGCCTTTACCCCTCAACAACTATATTGATCAGCTGCAGCCATTACTGAAACAGCAGGATGCCAACGAGGATCTTCCGGAATGGTCATGAATGGGTATCACGGTGATGATTGCCTTATTCTTCGTGATACTGGCCGTTGGACTCAACCGCATGCATAATTGGTGGTATGTTTCTCGATTACCCAAGCAATCGGACAACACCCAGGAATCTCACAAATTGATGCCGGATCCTCCACCGTCGACTTCAGCGACGTGTCAACATCATTAATATAGTGCCCGAGGACGTGCACTTGAAGACGGGGGTAATGTCGTGACCATAATTATGTGATATGTGAAGGTGGGAGATACATGTGGAATAGTAACCACTTGGCTTTGGAACCACGTGGTAAGGAAATGTAAAGATTGGAGAGGAAATCAAATACAAACTAAGATTATGGGTCAGTCAGTGGCGAGATCAAAACAACAGGTGTTCCATATCAGAACGCCAGGTAAACACGCAGATAATCCATATACAGGAAATTAAATGTACAAGGCAATATGGTCTAGGTATCAGCATTCAGACTAGATAGTGAGATAAAAGGGAAGATATATATGTTAAGTAGGAAGCTCAAATGTTGTTACACACACAGCCCTACAAATGTAATGTTTACTTATGACCAGAGGGCAAAAGACAAACGTAATGCTTACTTATGACCAGAGAGTCAGATAAATGGGAAGATAAATTTTGTGAGACGGAAGTGATTTTATGAGACGAGAGTTCAAATGTTGTCCACACAGAGGGAAAACAAGCCTAAGGATTAGCCTAACAACAATGTCATAGCCGTCACTGATGTACTATTCATTTCCGAGTATTGTAAACCTAACAATTAGCCTTAAACCAATATAGGAACTTCCCCAATTGCTGTGTCTATAGAGAATTGGTAACTGTCTAGATTTTGGAAATAAAAGAGGCTTACTCGCTTAGAGAAGGAGCATTCACTCAGACTTCTACTCAGAAGTAATCAACTCAGCTCAGAATGGAGCTGTTGAGATATTGGGGTAAGTGGAAACTTGTTCTAATGCAGTCTTGAAAGCAGCTGTAGGATGTTAGTGTAAGGATATTTTATGTAGGATTTGTGATTTATTATGTATTGCTCTGTGATTATGAATATTTTGTGTTGCTCCGTGATTATGAATATTTTTATATGCTCCTAGAAGAATTACTTATGTGCTGATTATATATGTGTCAAAGCAAGAAGAAAGAATTATGTTATTATATGACAGAAGGAGCATGATGTTAGTAAATAACAGAAGGAGTTGATGTTAGTATATGACAGAAGGAGCAAAGGAAGATTATTTGTTAATTAAAGTTATAGAAAACGGAAAGATCTTTTAATGAAAATCATTTTAGAAGTTAGTGCTCTGTACCCCGTGACCAAAGTATAAGTTGATTAACAGAACACGAACACGTTGCAATAACGAGCGACGAAATAGGATATGCTCAACAAAGTCTTTGCAGAGACAGAGCATTCCTAGCCGGTCCCTAGTCCAGGTAAATGGGGAGGGTTGGCGTATGATGGTGGTGTGTGGCGCGCACCACCTCGATATGCCATAAAACATTGATGTATATGCTGATCATACAATGTATATGCTTAAACAACATGTTCTATCCCTTTACAGGCAGTGAAAATACAGATTAAGTGTTAAAAGGCAAAAACAAATGGCAAAAAGTGTCTTGAACAGTAGTTAACAATAGCGAACAATAGTGAATAATTCTGAAGTGATCAGAAACAATGGATCGTAAAGATCCTGACCAAGGGCCATCTGGCTTGTGCACTGCTGATGAATCTCTTTGGAGTTCGAGCAGTAATGACGACAGTGATTGTGATAGGAATTACGACATAAATGAAGAAGGAGACTTGTCCTCTTCAGAGCAAGAGGCTCTAGTTTCCTTAGGAAAAAGAAAGAAGACAATGGAGACTATTTATGAATCTAAAGATGATTCAGGTATGTACACACATGTTTTGTGCTGTTTGCTAATTGTGTTTTAATCATTGTTATATAGTGTTATATAGTAAGTGAGTAAGGGGAGTACTGAGGCTGCATTTCTCTTTTTTCTTTTATACAGAAGGCGAGGATGAAGGCGAGCAGGAAAATGCTCCCCGAATGTCTAGTAGGGAAATGGAGCAGCTGGCGCTGAGCGCACCAGTGGGCATGGAGGCATTATTATTTCAGGTCCCACATATCCCGGGTATTGAAAAGGACAGCTTTACGAAGCTATTTGAACAGTTTCATACTGTTCAAACATCGAAACAGATCTCTGATCACTTCGACGAAAAGATAGATAAGCTGAAGAAGCAACTATCTGATTGTGAAGCCTTGAAGCACAGATGTCTGCATTACGCAGAAGCATTCTGAACTGTCAACCAGAAAGTCAGATGTAAAAGCCTGAGGGAGGAAGTAACTTAAAATCTTTCTCGACCTCGAAAAAACAAGAATTTTTACCGACCGCGCCACGACTATCCTGTAAAAGAATGCGAAGGCAAGGCGGTAAACCTTAATAGACCCCTTGCACAGTGTCATAAGAGCTTATCTTTTCAGGACAGACAAAATGCTCTTGTTGCATATAGACAATTGAAGGCGATACGTAGGACGCTTGAAACAGGTCACCTTCCACCGGAAGCAAAGATCAAGAGTAAATTTAACAGATATAACAGACAGTGTCATATCTGTGACCAAAGTTTCAAGCGCATTGATGTGCATTTGATCAAAACCCACCTTCTAAAAAGAAGCACCAGTGCTTATAAGAATGCATTAGAGAATTGTCCCTTGCTCGAGGAAGAGAAAGCAGAACAGATAACCATACAGGTAGAGTCAGGGTCGCTCGACCTGAGTGTCACAGATAGCCTTTCTTTTCTACTGTAATGAATACTTTCCAAGCATATGTAGGCAAGTACACTTCCTTTGGTAGTTACTCAACCAGGAAGACTGTAACAATTCCTGCAAGATTTTTGCAAGCAACCCTAAGTAGAAACATTATTAGTGACATAAGCCGGTCCACGGTTTTTAAAGCAATTGAAAATGCGGCAGGAAATGACGGATACTTTCGGGAGAAGAGGCTAGTTTACTCTGCCTCTTATCTAAGAAAGATAACTACAAGCCTGAGACGGTTTCTGGAATTTTTGTTAAAAATTTCTAGGAACATAAAGATCTCCCACGCTTTGTTTGAACAAGGTACCCAGATCCTGACAGCAGTTCACAGCAAATTCCATAAGGATGAGGAACGTGAACGCATTGAAAGGCGCTTACAGAAAAACCGTGTCCTGCTATCTCTGCATGAGATTGAAACTCTCCTACAGTGGGGTTACATAACTTCTTTAATGGACAATGCGGCAGCTGCCCTGGTTGATGAGTTTGCTAGGCCCATAGGCCCCTTGCAGTTCACGGCCATGAGGGATGTTCTGATACTTGTTATGCAAGTGACATCCCTCAGGAGAGTTAAGGAGTTTTCTGAATTCCGGCTCTCAGAGTACGCGAATAGAGAAAAAGTGGTCAAAGAAGGTCAAGAGGACCGGAATATTATTAGAGTGTCTCGGCATAAGATCTCTGAACATGGCCCGTGTCAGATATTTCTGCCCCCAAGGCAGGAGCAAGCGCTCCAAGCCTATGTACTCTATTATAATTCTCTTAGTTCGGATTGCATATCCCCTGGCTGCTATGTCTTCCCCAACCTCACTGGGAAGGAGACGGCATCGTGCTGCAGCGTCATGTCATTTTCATCCGTGGCAAAGGCACCGAAGCGGGTTGCTGTTAAAGCTGGTTTCTCCTCAAATCTGACTTCCCGTATACTTCGGCGAAGTCACATAACAGCTCTGTGGAAAACAGATGTTGATCCTTCGTGGCGCGAGAAGGTGGCCGACCAGACAGCACACGCTGTAGATACTGCAAGGAGGTACTACTGTAAGAGCTGATGCTCAGGAGTGCTGTGTAGCTAGTTGGTTGACTGGAGAGAGAAAACTCGACCTCCAGTTGAAGTTATTTATTATCAAAAATATAGTTACTATAAACAATATATAAATTTTAACAACGATTATTGTAAATGGTGTATGCGCGCTGACTAAGGACAGAGCGAGCCAAGTTGATGTTGCAGTGCTGAACTGCAGCGCAATAGAATACATAAACATAAAAACAAAAGAAAAACATAAATAAAGATACATAACGAGTGCATTGAAATAATGAAAATAATGAAAAATATAAAAATAAAAAGTTTATAATAGTTGTAGCTATTCGACCTACATACCTAGAGAACTAGTACCAGACGTTCTCTAAGTCTTAAAGGGGAGACCGCTACAATACTCCCTCCCTAGTGACGAGGAAGGAGGAAAGATGTCCTGTGGTTGCCTGGGACCAGTGTTGAATGTGTTGAGTGGAGTCCATAAGACTAGCGATGACCGTACGACTGCGGATGGTAACCGGCAGAGGATGAAGAGGTCGTGCCAAGCCACCATTGAGGCTTGACAGGGCAGGTGCAGGTGGTGGGTCCATTCTAACGTCCTCCCCAGTTGTACCGTGAAGTCGCTGCCAGGGTGAGAGAGGTCGTGAAGCTGACGGAAAGAGATGATTTGCATCTGTAGTCCGTGTCAGCTGTGAGAGCGACCTAGACGCCTGGGAGTGTAAGAAGACGACACGGCAGTGGGAGAGGGCGTCTGCTGGAGTGTTGTCTGCACAGAACTGCCTGAAGACTATGTAGTCGTGGTGGAGAGTAGAGTAATCCACAGGGCGATGTATAATAATCCACAGGGCGTTGAATAGTCTACAGGGCGGTGAGTGGTGATGAAGTTGGTCACTTTAACGCCGCGAGGCGGGGGGCAGGGATTGAACATTAATTTGCACTGAGGGTGCAAAGGGGTGTTGAAGACACAGAGGCGCATTGTGGGCGCTGGGGTTGGTGATGACGCATGAAGGCGTCAGAGGTGCGCATGAGGCGGCTGAAGACGCAGTAAGGCGTCTGAAGAGGCATGGGCCGCGCTAAACGCGCATAGGCCGTGCCGTAGACGCAGTGACGGCGTCTTAAATGGCACAGAAGGTGCCAGGGTGGGTGGGAGGGGATAACCTCATAAGTGGCAATTTACACAGAAGTGTAATTTTCTCCTGACCTTAGGCTCAACCCTGCGAACACCATAAAGGAGGCAGGGCTTTTTGCCAAAAGGAGTGATCTAGCGAATAAGTCTAATGACTCAGGCCATCACACTGGGAGAAATGTGCTCTTTTATAGCACAGGCTATATGCCACTTATAACCATAGCTAGTCACTCTGGGTCACCAATTGTAAGTGCTGGTGCCCTGTGAGTGTTTGGGAAGCTAGTTGGTTGACTGGAGAGAGAAAACTCGACCTCCAGTTGAAGTTATTTATTATCAAAAATATAGTTACTATAAACAATATATAAATTTTAACAACGATTATTGTAAATGGTGTATGCGCGCTGACTAAGGACAGAGCGCGCCAAGTTGATGTTGCAATGCTGAACTGCAGCGCAATAGAATACATAAACATAAAAACAAAAGAAAAACATAAATAAAGATACATAACGCGTGCATTGAAATAATGAAAATAATGAAAAATATAAAAATAAAAAGTTTATAATAGTTGTAGCTATTCGACCTACATACTTAGAGAACTAGTACCAGACGTTCTCTAAGTCTTAAAGGGGAGACCGCTACAATACCCCCTCCCTAGTGACGAGGAAGGAGGAAAGATGTCCTGTGGTTGCCTGGGACCAGTGTTGAATGTGTTGAGTGGAGTCCATAAGACTAGCGATGACCGTACGACTGCGGGTGGTAACCGGCAGAGGATGAAGAGGTCGTGCCAAGCCACCATTGAGGCTTGACAGGGCAGGTGCAGGTGGTGGGTCCATTCTAACGTCCTCCCCAGTTGTACCGTGATAATCCCAGTCACAAAAAATCTTACTTAACTTAACCAAACCGGTAAAGATTCGTTTTCTTAACTACTCAATATCTTCTTACCTTTATAATGCACTGCAAATTAAACCTCAGAAACTTGTTCAAATCACTTCAAACAGTTATGACGCAGAATTACAGAAAAATAATCGAAATTCTTTTTAGGATACATTAGGTCTGGTGAAATTTTGTTAAGTTTATTTAGGTTGGGTTGGGTTAGTTTTAGTTTGGCTTATTTAACTGTAGTTCTGGGAAGGTTGTGCTAACAAAATTATTTTTTTCGGTGAATTATTATATATTCACCAGAATGGCGTCTGGCTACGAAATATATGACGTCTGAACCTCTCACAACCCCCTAGTTTTAGTCATAGAAAACATTTAATAGCTTCAAAATCAACATAATATAACATATTATTAATTAACCATACCTTAACCATAGACTACATGTAACTGTATGTTTATTTTATCATTCCAATTTTGATCTCATTTATATAAAGATATTTAGAAGGTTCAAATACTGTAAAGAAGGATTAGTAGATGCCTTGTTGTTTCATAGTAAAGGCGATCACATTGCTTATAGCGACTTGTTAACGTCACTCTTGCTGACAACAGAAGCGCGCTCGCAGGATGTGATCGAGGTGAGATCTGTTTATTTCTTATATATTGTGGCATAAATTGACTGTTATGATGATTTATTGATTGTAAGCATTACTTGAAGTGTATGACAATGCCATGAGAATGTATGTGTATTCGCTCTGTGACTGGAAATGTATATTTTCAGTTCTTTACGACATGGTAGAGCCAGCCAGACATGGCATAGCCAGACATGGTTATGAAAATAGAGGACTGAGCTTCAATGAACGTCATAGGGAAATACGGGTTTCTGTTCACCCCGGTGAGGAAGCATGTCCTGCCATGCCTGTAAAACAGTTCACATTAATTAGAAGCCTGCGAAAGTCGCTACAGTAAAGAACTCGTCTCAACAAATGTGAAGATTGCTACGAGACGAGGGGACTTCACCTCACACCAAGAAAACCCTTGTGTCAGCATTTCTGCCCCGGATACAAGCCGCACCCACAACAACGCCACCCCCACAGCCTCCATCTTATAATGCATCAAGGTCACAGGCAAGAGATAGTAGCTACACTGTAACAGTTCCTATATGGTAATATTGCCCTAAAATACATTTGAATAGAGTGGGCAATCTAGAAGTCAGGATATTTGTTCAGTGTAGCTACTCCCTCAGTATATTTTTTAATAATGTCTAATATTGAGGAGAAAGGTGCCGTAGGTGGTCTGATTGAAGATGAGAGGGAATGGCAGGCGGATAGAGGCGTACAGAGCCATGTTGGAGGTGCCAGGGAGAGATTGCCAACCGCGAAGGGGAAGAAGTATAAAATTAGTCAAGTTAAAGAGAAGGTGGGGTTCTTTCAACGCAAATGGAAAAAAATTGTAAACAGAATTGGTAAAGGTATGGAAGAAGCATCCAGTCTCATGCACTTAATCAAAATGTCTGATGAAGAAATAAAATTGTATGCTAACTATGTTATTGCATGTATGGAACTTAAAGATCTTAAGCAAGAAGAGTCGGATGAGTTAGATGAGTTAGATAACCTTAAAGTAGATGAACAGATTCACCAAGAAACTGTAAAGGATTTAAAGAGTAAGAAATTGGAAGTACTAGAAACGACATCCCCTCATGAAAGAGTGAATGATGTTAAGAATTTAGATCTTAGTAAAGAAACACTGCCCATGGAAAGAATTCTGGTAATTCAATGGTGTATACAGTCTAACACTTTTCAATCTAAAATACAGTTGAAAGATAAGACACTCACAATAAGATGTATTTTGTCCACTGTGAACTCTGTATATGACCCGTTAGGTCTAGTGTCACCTTTTATTCTTGTAGGCAAACAAATTCTTCAAGAATTATGCAAATATGGGTCTAGTTGGGAGGACGAGGTAACAGATAATGTCAGATATAAATGGGTAAAATGGAGAGATAAGCTGCACAAGTTGAAAGGACCTCTGTATACCTAGACGCTATAAATGTGAGTCATTTGAAGAAGTCAATGACGATGTTATTGTAAAAGATAACACTCTACCAAGAAACAGTTGGAGATTGGGTAGAGTCAAAGAAGCTTTGCCTGATAATGACGGTCTTGTAAGAAAGGTTAAGCTCATGATGGCAGATTCTAATATTGACAATCAGGGAAAACGTACAAGATGTGTAAACATAATGGAGAGACCTATCCAGTCTTGTTCTCTTGGTAGAATGTGATAATGGTGAAGACCAGGGTATCCCCGCTAAGGAGCCTTTGTAATTCAAGTGCCTTATGATGTGCCAGTATTAGTTTTAAGGCAAATTGTCTTTTAGTTTATAAGGTAAATTGTTGCACAATTTACTGTATGTATATTTTATCATTCCAATTTTGATCTCATTTATATAAAGATATTTAGAAGGTTCAAATACTGTAAAGAAGGATCAGTAGATCCCTTGTTGTTTCATAGTAAAGGCGATCACATTGCTTATAGCGACTTGTTCACGTCACTCATTGCTGACAACAGAAGCGCGCTCGCAGGATGTGATCGAGGTGAGATCTGTTTATTTCTTATATATTGTGGTATAAATTGACTGTTATGATGATTTATTGATTGTAAGTATTACTTGAAGTGTATGACAATGCCATGAGAATGTATGTGTATTCGTTCTGTGACTGGAAATGTATATTTTCAGTTCTTTACGACATGGTAGAGCCAGCCAGACATAGCATAGCCAGACATGGTTATGAAAATAGAGGACTGAGCTTCAATGAACGTCATCGGGAAATACGGGTTTCTGTTCACCTCGGTGAGGAAGCATGTCCTGCCATGCCTGTAAAACAGTTCACATTAATTAGAAGCCTGCGAAAACCGCTACACTACACCATACTTGACTGGACACTCGAAATCTGACCTTTTGCAAACAGGCCCTACGGCAGATTTTTAGAAAAATCAAATAAAATGCTTAGAAATAAGATAGGAACCTCAAATAAAAAGCATACACTTCAGAGTGATGTCGAGATTATGATTATGAGCAACAAAAGCAAATTAGTCAGCGTACGTCATCAGTGGGCGACAATTATTAAATCCTAAGAAACCAAGAAAAACACAAAATTTGCAATAATTTCCAGGAATATTGGAATTTCAATCTGAAAACACTTACATCCATAGCCCATGTAGTGTATATTAATATTCAATACCATAAAATACACCATACGTGACTGTGCACTCAAAATCGGGTCTTTCGCAAATGTGTCCTGAGGTGATTTTTTGTTTGTTTTATTTGAATAAAATACTTAAAATCATCATAGACACCTCAAACAAAAAGCAAACACTTCAGAGTGATGTGAAGAATATGTTTATGAGCAACAAAAACAAATTAGTCAACATACGTCATCAGTGGGCGACAATTGTTAAATCCTGACACCAATAAAAACACCAAATTTGCAATAATTTCCAGGAATATTGGAATTTCAATCTGAAAACACTTACATGCATAGCCCATGTAGTTTATATTAATATGCAATACCATAGAATACACCATACGTGACTGTGCACTCGAAATCGGGTCTTTCGTAAATGTTTCCTGAGGCGATTTTTTGTTTGTTTTATTTGAATAAAATACTTAAAATCATCATAGAAACCTCAAACAAAAAGTAAACAACTTAGAGTGATGTGAAGAATGTGTTTATGAGCACCAAACCAAATTAGTCAACATGCGTCATCGGTGGGCGACAATTATTAAATCCTAAGACACCAATAAAAACACCATATTTGCAATAATTTCCAGGAATATTGGAATTTTAGACTGAAAACGCATACATACATAGCCAATGTAGTCCATACTAATATACATGCATGCTTGAAATAAGATTTGAAACTATTTCCAAATTGTTTGTTTTCTACGTTTTCACTGAGCATGGCAGGATACACAACACCTTAGTGTTGAGAGAGTAATTGTAAAATATAACCTAAACTTGAACACAACACCCTAAATCACTCGTAATCAATTCATTCATACTCATACTTCACTCATACTTTCGTATACCCATAAATAACACCAAGAAGAAAAACTTAACATTCCTAATGAACTTACGATGTTTGCTGAGTGTCATCGAGAGAGCGTTTCTCAAAGACTGTGTAAAATAACTCCATTGTAATTCCTTATTGGTGATGGTCTCTAATCAGCTTGTTGGTTTCATTGCCTCCTCCTCCTCTTCTATCTAGCAATGTTCTTTCCAATGATCTTATCACCATACATCACTTTACCGGCGTACGTACTTTTCCTTTTATCCTGCCATGCTCAGTGAAAACGTAGAAAACAAACAAAATATTTGGAAATAGTTTCAAATCTTATTTCAAGCATGATTCAGAGTATACAATAGAAGCTGATGTAGAGAGTTAAGGGTGCTAACGCTAACCTGGTTTCCGTTCTCCCTGGATTTACAGCGATACGACTACCAGTTTGGTCACACTAACCTTGTGGAATCAGCTGTTCATAACAACACAAGCCGTTATGGAGGAAGCACTTCTCTTCTTCTTCTTCTGCTCATGAACATTTTCCATGAGACTTATAGTAGCGTCATGGGACCAATGAATTGAACTCTTTATGTTGTTGGCCTTTGTGTAAGGCCCCTTTACACAGTCTTCTTCTTCTTCTTGTGACGTCTTGATCATGTCATGCGAGAAGTAAATGCTATATTTGCATCGAATTAAAATTTATATTTCAGTGTTTTCTTGTATTGTCGTCTATCCTATGTTTCTCATACTCATAAAAAGTCATTGAACAAAGATGTGCAATATTATTTTTGTTGCATATATACTGAATAAACGATAGTTTCTCAGTACGGACCTCTTGCCGTCATACGTTCAGCTACGCGCCAGGAATTGTTGTGAAAAATTCATTCCCAAGCCGATATAACGATAATATGACATTTGATGACAATCAAATCATATTCAAGAATGGTGATTTCACAATATGTGATGTTTTATTTCTGAAATTATTGCGAATTTGCCAGAAATTTTTGCTATAAACAATATGCTTTATACACAACTCCCACACGATTTTTCACTCAAACTTGTAATCTTTATGTTAATTTCCTATTTGCAAAAGTTGTAAAATCATTTTTTAGGTTCAGCCATGGTTCAGCAATCATTACTGATTGTAAAGACATGAAATACAATGTCCTAAGTAGAATAGAGAATACGTACAATGTCTCCGAGGGCATTGCTGATACATTGCTTTCAGAGGGTGGTACAGTCACCTCTGATCCCAAAGGAGCCCTCTCCAGTGAGCCTCTGCTGGTTCGAGGTCTTGGTTCCGCTGATCTATGGATTAAAAAATGGTAATTTGGGCAAATGACCTTCATATTCCCCATCCTAACAAATGTCTGTGAGTCTCCTGCTGTAAGCGGGATCTCTGTCCCTGGCCTGTCACCAGCAACTTCTACCTCAGCTTCAGCCAACTCCCATTGATCCGGACTTAGGACCGGCTAGGATATCGAAGATCCTAGGTTGAGTTAAACATAATAATCTTTCAAACTTAATATCAAGAGTAGTTTTCATCGGATTGACCTGGTTTTCAGATTTTATTTTTGATGAAAATATAAACCCTTTCATGTACATGAATTTGCTTGGATACAAATAACACACTTTTCGTATAAAAATGGATCCATTTCGAACGAGTTTGATATTGATTTTCGTCGCAAATGCATATCTAATAAGACATCCTCATCAACCCCCAACAATTTACGTGACCTGTGGGAATGCAGGGTTCTTGGGGGAAGACAAAATACAATGATTGTCAGTAAGTAGTTTGGTATTTCTGCATAACTACTGTTTCGACGATATCGATTTAAATATGAAGTCGTACGTACTATACATCTAGTGTACTCAACACATCTATAAAGGTTTCAGGCGCTGCTAACCATAGAGAGACGTAGCGATGCCAGCGATGCCATCGCTAGGAAACCCTCCGTTCTGAGCCGAGCTCAGCCAATCACAACGCCGCGTTTCCTAGCAATGGCATCACTAGCATCGCTACGTCTCTCTATGCTCTCAGAGCAACAGCCGAGGGGACTAGGACTGAGACTGAGAGATTGTTTATTTACATTTTAGCCTCAGATTCTTAGATTTCCCCTGTTGGAGACGTTTAAGCTAATTTTCTTTTCTGTCAGAGACTGAGGTTCACCCAGGAACAATGCACTAAGATCATTTGAAGTTGTAAAATAAGTAATTAAGCCAGTGAAGTCAATACATTCGTATATATGATGAAGTAAGACATTGCTTAATATCGCCGTCTCGGTAATAAGGAATTCGTCTTACAACAGATGGTCAAGAAACGCCCTAAGATCCGACTATTTATTGATAACACAACACCTACTTAACCTAACTGTCTATATACAGAGGCCATATAAAAAGTGCCAGGGGGGAGAACCTCATAAGTGGCAATTACACAGAAGTGTAATTTTCTCCTGACCTTAATTAAGCTCAACCCTGCGAACCCCATAAAGGAGGCAAGGCTTTTTGCCAAAGGAATGATCTAGCGAATGAATCTTATAAGACTCAGGCCATCACACTGGGAGAAATATGCTCTTGTCACACAGTCTGTGTGGCATATAGCACAGGCTATATGCCACGTATGACCATAGCTGTCACTCTGGGGTCACCAATTGTAAGAGCTGGTGCTCGGGAGTGCTTATGTAGCTAGTTGGTCGACTGGAGAGGTGAAAACTCAATCTCCAGTTGAGGTTATTTATTATCAAAAATTTCGTATATATAAATAAAATATAAATTTTAACAACAATTATAACAAATGGTAAATGCGCCCTGTCTGAGGACACAGCGTGGCAAGTGGAATAGGTGTGCTGATTTGCAGCGCAACAAAATACATAATCAAATAAACAAAAGAAAAACATAAATAAAGAATATATAAAGTAGACAATAGAATAATGAAAAATACAAACAAGGTTACATGAGTTATGGCTGCGCTCGCACATTTTCTTTGCTGCGGATGAAGAGAAAACGGACTGCGCTAAGGGGTACTGCTATATTGTCTCCTTTCCCTGGGAAGCCTTCTTTATCTTTTCCACCTTTTCCTTTAGTTTCAGCACTTCCTGTCTCTCTTCTTTGGTTATATTCTTATGACATTGGGAGAGGTGTCTTACCAAATTTGTTACGTTTCCAAGGCATCCGAAAACAGGGCACATTATTTTAGGCCTTTTAGTTTCAGCTTTTCTTGGTTTCGCCTTATTTTTGGGGACCTCCTTCCTAAGTTCTGTAGATAGAAAAGTTATACTCCTCCCAGAAGGCAATAGAACGGTTTATGCACCGCTGATCTGCTTTTTCCAGGTCTTCTATTATATTCCTATGAACTTTTATTTTTCATAAAAATGCTTGGTGATTTCTTCTTGAGTGGGAACAGTTTTAAAGTCATTAAAAAGCTCCTATTCTTTTAATTAATACTTGGGGCGGAATGTTTTGCCTGCTCGTCGTTGGTAGGTCAGTTTCTGTTCTTTCCTCATCCGCCTTCTCCGACGTTACCTCCTTCTCAGAGTGTTCCGTCTCCTCCCCCTCCGTTGGCTAATCCGTCCGTGTCTCCTCCTCTGTATTTTCAACACCTTCCTCAAAAGCCTCTGAGGTTGGTTCATTTCATTACATGAACCTGAAAGAAAATAGGTAAAATATCATTAGGATATGTTTGAATTAATATATTTTTTCTTCTGCGTGCCTAGTTAAATTATTATACATTACTGGAAAACATAGAAGTTTATATACCTAATACATCCCACTTCCGTTTTTTCAGTACTTTCTTCTTAGGAAGGGCCAAGTCATTTCCACGTTCTTCCTCAAAAGTGTACGCCTTTGAAGTTGACGGTTCATTAGATGAACCTGAAAGAAAAAGAGGTAGAATATCATATGTGAATTTATATTCTTTCCTCTGCGTGCCTAGAATAATTGTCAGTCATTACTGGAATACAGAAGTTTATATACCTGGAACAACCCGCTTCACTTTCTTTTTCAGTTCTTTCTTTTTAGCAAGGCCCAAGGACTCAAGAGCCTCTTCTACCGAGGAAGAAAACAGCGATCTTTTTAGTCCAGCGTATTCCTTTGAAAGAGAGAGAGAGAGAGAGAGAGAGAGAGAGAGAGAGAGAGAGAGAGAGAGAGAGAGAGAGAGAGAGAGAGAGAGAGAGAGAGAGAGAGAGACATGAGAATGAGAATGAGAGAGAGAGAGAGAGAGAGAGAGAGAGAGAGAGAGAGAGAGAGAGAGAGAGAGAGAGAGAGAGAGAGAGAGAGAGAGAGAGAGAGAGAGAGAGAGAGAGAGAGAGAGAGAGAGAGAGAGAGAGAGAGAGAGAGAGAGAGAGAGAGAGAGAGAGAGAGAGAGAGAGAGAGAGAGAGAGAGTATATTAAAATAGTAAATTAATAATTAATATAAATTACTAACATAATATATATAGATCATACAAAAAAAAAAAAATAATTATAAAAAATTTTGTAATATTGATTTATTAAATATTAGTATTAATTCATAATATTAATTCATTATTTGTTGTTAATAATTAATTAATAAATTTTTAACTATTTTTTCTATCAATTCATTAATAATAGTATTACGTTTATTTCATATCATCATTATGTATCAATTGTTTGCTAATATTACGAAAATATTCTTCAGAAACTAACTTAAAACCATTTTTTTTTTTTAAACCACTAATTTCGCGAGAATGATGCTTAAGAACATCAACGCCTATGTTGATGAACAGCGACTGATACTAAGTCCACAAACAGAAGAAATAACACTTAAATAGCTGCTAAATCATGGTATTATTATGAAAATATTCGCCAGAAGCTAAGTCTAAACCACGGAAAAAAATGTTAAATGCACAGATTTCGTCAGAATCAAAGTCGCTTAAGAGCGTCAGCGACTATGTTGATGAACAGTAACTGAGACTAAGTCCACAAATAGAAGAAATAACACCGAAATAGCTGCTAAATCATGGTACTATTATGAAAATATTATTATTATGAAAATATAAGTCTAAACCACTGAAAATAGTTTTAAATTCACAAAATTTTTGTCAGAATCAGAGTCGCTTAAAAGCGTCAGCGACTATGTTGATGAACAGTAAATGAGACTAACTCCACAAATAGAAGAAATAACACTTAAATTGCTGATAAATCATGATATTATTATGAAAAAAATCGTCAGAAACTAAGTAGAAATCACTGAATATTTTTTTTAATTTACAAATTTCGTCAGAATCAGAGTCGCTTATGAGCGTCAGCGACTATGTTGATGAACAGCAATTGAGACTAAGTCCACAAATATAAGAAATAACACTTAAATAGCTGTTAAATCATGGAAATATGATGAAATTTTCGTCGGAAACTAAGTCGAAACCACTGAAAATAAAATTATATGTCCACTAATATCACTAGAATCTAAGTCGCTTAAAAGTCCCTAAACAATTATAATCACAATTCACCGTCAGAGACTAATCCCACTTACCTTGCGTCGATGCTGGATATGCTACAGGACGTAGGTCTGCCCTCGGAGATGACAGAAGGGTGACTCGTGCCCTCTCGTGGGGAGGCAATGCTGCCCCCTCCTTATATAGGGGATAGGCCTCCTAATGGCGGGGCTAATTGGGCTAAAACATTTTTCTTAATTTTAAATGCTTAGTAATTTTTTAGACTGTAAAGGAAATAATATCATTTTATAGACAATATTTTTCCCCCAAAATGATATTGGTATCAGCTTGGCATCTTATGATTTAAGGATACTATGCAATTGCAATTTCAAGATGTTTTATTGCAAGAAGCTGACACTAGGATAATTTAGTTCGGAAAATTATATGCTATAAAATGATATCATTTTCTTTACAATAAAAAAACCAAAAAAAATTTATATAAAAAAATAAGGTTTTATGCCAAATAATCCATTAATGTAATTTTTTACGAAAACTGTTTATGACACGAATTTGTGCTTTTCAAGAATGATAGTTCGCTATTAAAGGATTATGTTCTTTTATAAAAATAAAAAAAATTATGTTTAAAATAAGACCAAATTACTGTCAATTTCGCTTTTTATAAAAAAAAAAAAAATCAATACAGTATTTACGTCTAATTGCTCCGAAAATTTAATTTTTTTTTTATAAAAAAAACACAATTCTCAAGTAGAGAACTATTATTCTTGTAAACCAAAGACTCGAGTCCTTAATAGTTTTCGTAAAACAATTACATATATAGAATTTTTGGAAAAAAAAAAATTTTCTTAATACTTTTTTTTTTTTTTTTTTATTGTTAAGAAAATCATGTAATTTTAAAAACAATATTTTTTCCCGAAAACAAAAAAAAATTGGTGTCAGCAAGGCACCGTAAGATTTAGGGATACTTCGCAATTGCATTTTCAAGATGGTTCATTGCATCAAGCTGATATTGGTATAATTTTGTTTGGAAAAATATTTGCTATAAAAAATTTTAATATTCTTTTTACAATCCAAAAAAAAAAAAAACAAGCATTAAAAAAAATTGTTTTTGATAGATAATACATCTAAATACTTAGTTTCATTTTGGATAGTAATAAAATTCTTTAAATTTTATGGACAATATTTTTCCCGAAAAAAAAAAATATTGGTGTCAGGTTGCTCCCTTATGATTTAGGGATACTTTGGAATTGTATCTTTACGGTATTTCATTGCATCATGGTGATAGTAGTATAATTTTTTTTTGGAAAAAATTTTGCGATCAAATGATATATTTTTCTTTACAATCCAAAAAAAACAAGCATTTTATAAAAAAAAAAAAAATTGGATTTTTGTCATATAATCCATTAATGTAATTGTTTTACGAGAAATATTAAAACTTCGATTTTATGCTTTTCAAGAATGATAATTCGCTATTAGAGGATTGTTCCTTTATAAAAAATAATATGTTTTTGGAAAAATTTGACCTAATTACAGTAAATTTCGCATATTATAAACAAAAAAAAAAACAAAATTACAGTATTTTGGTCTAATTGCTCCAAAAATTTTAATTATTTTTATAAAAATACACCATTCTCAAATAGCAAACTATCATTCATGAAAAGCAGAGACTCGGATCTTTAATAGTTTTCGTTAAAAAATTACAATAATATAATATTTTAACAATAAATACGTTATTTTAAATAAATGCTTAGTTTATTTTTGGATTTTAAAGAAAATCATTTAATTTTATAAACAATATTTTTCCCGAAAACTAAAAAAAATTGGTGTCAGCAAGGCAGCTTAAAATTTAAGGATACTACGCAATTGCATTTTCAAGATGTTTCATTGCATTAAGATAATACTGGTATCAATTTGTTTGGAAAGATATTGCTATAAAATGAATTAATTTTTTTACAATCCCCCCAAAAACAAACATTAAAAAAAAACAATTAAAGAGTTTTTACCAGATAATGTATCTAAATACTTAGTTTCATTTTGGGTACTGAAAAAATTCTTTAAATTTTATGGACAATATTTTTTCCCGAAAAAAATTAAATTGGTGTCAGCTTGCCCCCTTATGATTTAGGGATACTTTGCAATTGCAACTTTTAGGTATTTCATTGCATCGTGGTGATACTAGTATTATTTTTTTTGGAAAAATTTTTGCTATAAAAGGATATTTTTTCTTTAAAATCCAAAAAGAACCAAGCATTTTATAAAAAAAAATAAGGATTTATCCCTGATAATATTTTAATGTAATTGTTTTACGAGAACTATTAAAACCTCGATTTTATGCTTTTCAAGAATGATAGTTTGCTACTAGAGGATTATGTTTCTTTACAAAAATAATATGTATTTTGGAAATAATTGACCTAATTACAGTCAATTTTGCATATTATAAACAAAAAAACCCAAAAAATTACAGTATTTAGGTCTAATTCCTCCAAAAATTATTATTTTTTATAAAAAAAAACCACACAATTCTCAAATAGCAAACTATCATTCTTGAAAAGCAGAGACTTGGGTCTTTAATAGTTTTCGTTAAAAAAAATTACATTAATAGATTATTTAAAAAATAATAGGTTTTCTTTAATAAATGCTTGGTTTATTTTATAAACAATATTTTTCCCGAAAACTAAAAAAATTGGTGTCATCTAGGCACCTTAAGATTTAGGGATACTACGCAATTGCATTTTCAAGATTTTTCATTGCATCAAGATGATACTGGTATCATTTTGTTTGGAAAAATATTTGCTATAAATTGATATTTTTTTTACAATCCCCCCCCACAAAAAAAAAAAAATTAAAGAAATTTTACCAGATAATCCATCTAAATACTTAGTTTCATTTTGGATACTTAAAAAATTCTTAAAACTTTATGGACAATATTTTTCCCGAAAAAAATAATAAATTGGTGTCAGCTTGCCCCCTTATGATTTAGGGCTACTTTGCAAATGCAACTTTAAGGTATTTTATTGCATCATAGTGATACTAGTATCATTTTTTGGGGAAAAATTTTTGCTATCAAATGATATATTTTTCTTTACAATCCAAAAAATAAAAAGCATTAAAAAAAATAAAAGGATTTTTGTCATATAATCCATTAATGTAATTGTTTTACGAGAACTATTAAAATCTCGATTTTATGCTTTTCAAGAATGATAGTTCGCTATTAGAGGATTATGTTTCTTTATAAAAATAAAAAGTTTTTGGAAAAATTAGACCTAATTAGTCAATTTCGCATATTATAAAACAGAATAACCCCAAAATTACAGTATTTATACCTAATTGCTCCAAAAATTATTTATTTTTTATAGAAAAACACAATTCTCAAATAGCAAACTATCATTCTTGAAAAGCAGAGACTCGGGTCTTTAATATTAAAGTTTTTGTCAAAAAATTACATTAATTGTTTTTTTTGACAATTAAAACGTTTTTTTTAATAAATGCTTAGTTTTTTTTGGATTTTAAAGAAAATCATTTAATTTTATAAACAATACTTTTTCCCGAAAACTATAAAAATTGATGTCAGCGAGGCACCTTAAGATTTAGGGATACTACGCAATTGCATTTCTAAGATGTTTCATTGCATCAAGCAGATACTGGTATCATTCAGTTTGGAAAAATATTTCCTATAAAATTATATTACTTTCTTTACAATCCAAAATAAAAACAAGCTTTTAAAAAAATATATAAAGAGTTTTTGCTAGATATTCCATCTATATAATTACATTAATTTTGGATTGTAAATCGATTCATTACATTTTATGGACAATATTTTTTTTCCAAAATAAAAAAAATTGGTGTCAGCTTGCCCCCTTAAGATTTAGGGATACAATGCAATTGCAACTTTAAGGTATTGCATTGCATCAAGCTGATACTAGTATCATTTTTTGTCGAAAATTTTTTTGCTATCAATTGATATAGTTTTCTTTACAATCCAAAGAAAACAAAGCATTTAATTAAATAAAAACGTTTTTTGCCAGATAATCCATTAATGTAATTGTTATACGAAGTCTATTAAAACCTCGATTTTATGCTTTTCAAGAATAATAATTCGCTATTAGAGGAGTAAATATCTTTATATAAATAATATGTTTTTGGAAAAATTAGACCAAATTACAGTCAATTTCGCTTTTTATAAACAAAAAAAAAAATTGCAAAAGTTACAGTATATAGGTCTAATTGCTCAAAAAAATATTAAAAAAAATAAATAAATAAAATCTCAAGTAGCGAACTATCATTCATGAAAAGCAGACTCGAGTCCTTAATAGTTTTCGTAAAACAATTGTATTAATACATTTTTGGGGGGCAATAAAAACGATTTTTAAAACTAAATGCTTAGTTTATTTTTGGATTTTAAAGAAAAACATCTAATTTTGTAGACAATATTTTTCCCGAAAACTAAATTTGGACTTACAAGATGTTTCATTATATCAACCGATACTGGTATCATTTTTTTTGGAAAAATATTTGCGTAACTTAGGCGTTAAATACTTTAAGTTATTTGAGTAATTTAGGCCAAAAATACTCTGTCAGTTTTCGAATCTAAATTACTAATGAAGTAAAGCTGAAAAAGAAATTCTTTTAATACAAATTCAAAGGCATTTTTACGATCTAGCCTAAGTATAAGTAGGTCTTATCTAAAATCAATAGTGTTTGTATAAAAAATCATTAAAATTTGGAATAAATATTTTTTTTCCAATTTGCAAGGTCATTTTACTCAAACATTATTTACTGTGAAGACCCCTAAACTATACTGAAAATAGATTGGATCAAGTTCTATAAATTGGTATCAAAAGATTTTTTGTTTATTTTGCTTTGCCTCTCGAGATAATTAGATTTGAAAAATGACAAATTATATTTCACCATATTCACGTTGCATCTTTATCTATTTTCTACCACTTTTTCATGCTGACTGCTCTTCTGAACTTGCTAAATGCATGTCTCCACCCGTCCTGCGGCCTCGCTGCACAAGACTTTCTACTTCTTCTCATCCTTATTCTGCCCATCTTTCTAATGGAAGAGTTAACCATTATCTTCACTCTTTCATCCCTTACACTAGTAAACTCTGGAACTTTCTTCCTTTGTCTGGTTTTCCACCTGCCTATGACTCTTCCAAAAGAGGAGTGCGGTTTCCCCTCAGTCGATCAGTTGTATCGGAATGGAGACAAGTTAAGCTATTATCCACTATCTCAAATGATATATAAAATAATTGAAGAATGCATGACATTCATTATTTATATTTGACAAATAGATGATAAGTGACAACCATTTTTGTAATACAAGGAAACGCTTAAACTGCACAAAGAAAATAGAACATGTTAGTGTAATAATTTGGTTATACTTATGTTAATTAAGAAAAGAAATACAATATATTCTTATGTTACAGTAATTAACTATAAAATACGTGTTTTCAATAATATAAATATTCCTTTATCGTAATAGTATAATACAAGATGTAGCCTATGTAGTGTAGAAAATGTCTTCCTGTTAGTGACCATATTCATATCTGTTGTATGAGAACATCTTTCCTGTATATCTGGTACATAATTACTATAATTCCTTTAACACACACGTAGACTCCAATGTCTAAGTGAAGAAAGAATGATACTGGCTAAGTGATGTTCCTGTTGCAGAATTATCTGTCATCACATTCTCTGAACCTAAGTCAAAGATGCTGTACTGGGTACTTGACTAGTCTGAAGATAGATTACTTACTGGGATACTTATTCTACTCATTGGTGCATTTATTACATCCAGTGGCGATGTAATGTTCCCATTTAACACTTGAATGATCTATCATTTATATCTTTCTTAGCAAATAGCTTTTGTGGTTACTATAGCCTAAAAGGGAAGGTCCCATAATTGTGGTCCAAATGCTTTGCATTTGGACCACTATTATATTGTTTTATTATGTAAGTTTCCTGTATACCAATAATAGATAAACCAAAAGGTGTTAGACCTAGGCTATACAATAACTAATTTCTTGGTGATACAATCTATAAAAAGCTAGGCTATACAATAATTTATTCTTTGATGATATAGCCTATAAAAGCAAAGCTATACAATAATTTATTCTTTGATGATATAGCCTATAAAAACTAGGCAATACAATAATCAATTCTTTGATGATACAGCCTATAAAAAAACAGGTTATACAACAATTTATTCTTTGATCCTCTCTTGATCCTCTATTCGTACGGCATGCGCCGGCGTCACCCACCGTTTTCGTATTAAATTCGGCATTTTCATCTTATTAAGAGTTTCAAAAACACTTGGAAAGTTATAAAAAAAAAAAAATCCGATATTCGAACGACCTGTGCCTTATTATTATATACCTGGTAAAGCATCTTTCAAGTTATGTTAGGTTGATTATTTTATGTTAGGTTTGGTTAGGTACGGTTTGGTTCTCTTAGGTTCGGTTATATAAGCTTTTTATCCAAAAGTTGGGCACGTGCCGTATCCATCATTGTGTATGTATTTTGCGTATGTATTTTAAGACATTTAATAGATTACAAAGTCAGTTTAGGTTTTAATATTAGGGGTAGTACTAAGTATACTACCTTTAACCAATTAAATTGCCTGGAAAGAAAATATTCATCATTTGTTACATTGATGTATGATCTGTTTAAAAAAAATAAAAGGAGAGAGAGAGAGAGAGAGAGAGAGAGAGAGAGAGAGAGAGAGAGAGAGAGAGAGAGAGAGAGAGAGAGAGAGAGAGAGAGAGAGAGAGAGAGAATCGTGCGGGCAACGTCTTTATTAAAGTTACAAAAGTTGTACTATATCCTCAAGTAAGATAGGGAAATTTTATGTTGGAAAAGGAAATTTAGATGGCTTGCTAGGGAAATATAGCTGTGGAACCCCACAACAGTGACAACACTGACCCGCCGCCAGCCAGGTAGCGTCAGTTAACTTCAGTTTCTTGTTGCCAGTGACCACGAGCAGACGTGCGCACGATGCTCCCTAGCCTATACACAGGCAAAATGTATTATTCTCTAGCTCTCAACCCGTTACTGCAGTGAAAGTGCTCGTTCGTAGCACATATCTTGCTGGTGTTGAACAGAGTTTAGCTGGTATTGCTCACAGAGACATTGTTGGTTAGATTCGTTCCTTCTGGCCGGCTGGTTTGTTGGAAAGGCTCATGGCCGCTACCGGGTTTGTCTGCTACCGGCTTTCTGCAGCCATAACCAAGGCCAGATGTCAAACAAAGCTCCGCAGAACTGGCCTAGTTACAATTAGCTGTGTCGTTTGTCTGGATTAAGTCCCTATTAGGTATATGTTTTCGAGTCTAGGTAGAAAGTGGGTTTGCTCATTCGGGTTGCATTGTTACCATTTCGTTGATGAGTTGTTTCTGTTTTGGTGGGTGAAATTGTCTGGTTCTGTACTGTTAACATACTTTTTCGAGGATGAAGGGATCACGTATTCCCCATGCTCCTCAACACTCCTATTGCCACAAAGCATGCGAGACATGCTTCGAACTTGATAAGCTGATCAAAGTTTTACTGATATAATACCGTCGAATACCATTAATTAGCTATAATTAATATATCCCTTAAATAACAGTTATACGTTATAATTAGTATTTTGTCTTCAAATACCAGAAATAGGCTACTAATTTATTATCAAAATATCGGTAGTAAGCTATTATTCACAACATACTCGTAATAGCCTATACAATTAATATAACTTCACATACATAGATGATATATCTTCAAAGGTTTTACTTGTTTTCAAATACTGGAAATAGGCTATAATTGTTATGTAGACTTTGAATAACGTTAACAGGATGAAATTGATACATCTTCAAATATACTGGTAATACGCCGTATCCGCTCCCCTCGTTTACGTTATAGTAATTATGGTAGCTATTGGAATGGTCGGAGGACGAGATAGGAACAGTCATTTGTATCAGTGACCTTGATTTCAATGAAAACTTAAGCTAATAGGCTTTTGAACTTCAAAGGTCTTATAAGGGTTCTGCTGGGATCTTATAGAGTCTTCATGGTTTTCGTTATTTATTATACACACTATGAAACACCACATACGGCTTCTGCCAATCCTGTATCTCAATCTCACGTTATGTAGTACGTATAACTTACTTAAACACAAAAGTCTTCAGTGCATTGTTCTCCAACAATTATTCTTCGGTTACAAAGTATATATATATATATATATATATATATATATATATATATATATATATATATATATATATATTATATATATATTATATATATATATTATATATATATATATATATATATATATATATATATATATATATAATATATATATATATATATATATATATATATATATATATATATATATATATATATATATATATATATATATATATATATATTATATATATATATATATATTATATATATATATATATATATTATATATATATTATATATATATTATATATATATATATATATATATATATATATATATATATATAATGCACATCCATCTTATTTATAAATATCAAAAAGAATACAATATGAAATAAATAATCCTAATATAAATAAGACGCACTTATTGCAAGTCCCGCCGTGGAAGCTTCTGGCAGTATCGTAATGCCGTTACATGCCGGCTAACAAGAGTGTTATGTCGGAGCATACTGCGAGGACTTTGTTCATCGATTATACCTCCGTACATGAGGATTGCAAACCCATATTTACTGACGGCTCCAAATCCGACACAGGCGTTAGATTTGGAGCTATTTTCCCTGATTTTACTCGATGCGGCAGTCTACCCCCCTTTTTACATCAATTCTTACCGCAGAACTGTGAGCCATTTTAGTAGCGATAAGATAACTTTTTTACCTTGGGTGTTCGGGTTTTATTTTTACCGATTCCAGAGCAGCTATGTCAGCCCTTGAGGATTTTAATAATGCACACCTAATAGTCCCAGATATTTTTAATTGGCTCGTACTGTCAGTCTGTCTTGGGCACAGGTGTCTGTGAAGAGGAACGAGGAGCAGATGAACTAGCTAAGACCGGTGCCTCTCGTCAAGTCACTGCCTACCCCGTCTCACACAGAGAGAGTTGCAGGTGGTGAGAACTTACTCCTATTGCTAGCACTTGTCCTCCTGTTCGCTACCACCCGACCGCGGGAAGTGCTCCTGCTATTATGCATGGTACAAATATCACACAACTAACCAAAATAAACGAAATCGTCTGCAAACGCCCGCCAAAATTAGACACCAACAATGTAAACAAATGCAAACAAATGTGAAAATATATATAAAAACTCAAAACAAACCAAAACAAGGTCGGGATATACTGCCCGATACTCGGTTACAACTTTGGCTAGTACTAGACAGCAAAAAACAACAAACAAACTATCGTAGAAGACACCACTGGAAGGACAGACGACAGGGAACGTTCACACTCCAACATGGTCACATGAAGTACTCAAAAGATACCTTGTTAAGTACATAAGTATTCAACATGCTTGGTTTATATCACAAAGATTGCTCCCTACCTCATTAATCGGACTAGTGTTTTATTTATTTATTTTTTAATTTCCTGGAGTAAATGAAATAAAACCAAATACGAGATTTTATGGCCTACACTAAGAAAATAAAACTTCATGAGCACGTAGTTAGGGTAGATTCATTAGAGAGCTTTAAGTTAAGATTAGATAAGTTTATGGTTAGGGATGATAGGTGGATTTAGTTTCTTATACAGCAGTGGTTCCCAAACGAGATTAATTTGCCCCCTGTGGGTAATAGAAAATGTTTTGCGGAGATAAAGGACGGTTGACGTAAAAAATATATCTAGTGTTTTGATCATCAATATTTACAACATTGTGTGAATTTGGTAACAAGATAAAATAATTTGGGAACCACTTATAGACAAACTGCCTCGTGAAGACCTACAGGACTTTTGCAGTTACCATAGATATTTATGTCTTTATACGTAAATTGTGTGCAGTTATTGCCTTATGGTAATATTATTAAACCGTGGAATAATGAAGCTGTTTTTCATATAAGAGGAATAAACATAATTCCATTGGGGAGTGAAATTATTATAAGTATTTACGTTAACAGATTTAAGATTTGGTAGTTAATACTTGTGAATTCTTCTCTTTAGGACCAACACTGTCCAGTATTCGCAGGACTGTGACCGTTGTCACTAACATTCAGAGCAACATTGGCAGTGCAGCAAATCAAGATGCCATCAACACCTCAAAAGTTAGGGGCATCTGTTCAAGCCCTTGGTAGGCTAAAGAATTTCCCAAGAGTGATTGGGGCGATAGATGGTGAGTATGTGTATAAATTTTATCTGTATGCACTGATGCAAGACATTGTTATTAATTTTGACTGCCAACACACACACACACACACACACACACACACACACTCACACACATTTATATATATATATATATATATATATATATATATATATATATATATATATATATATATATATATATATATATATACACACACGTTATTGGTAAAAGATGTGGCAGTATAAATACTTATATGTATGTGAGTATGTGACAAAAGGGATTGAGAAGAGAATACAAATATTACAACAAACAAATCGAAAATCAGTCCTACATGGAGACACTTCTATCCCAGTAATCCCCAATTGAAATGACCTCTTTAATATAGATAAATCTGTCGATATATAAATCTATATTTTCTGTAGTAAGACTATGTATCAAGTATCAAACCAAGTATACTGTGGTGCCCGAGGGGGGGACGGGGGCGTTATTTATAGTTGTTAATTGTTGTTATTCTATTCTTTATTTAATTAATTTGTTTTACTTTCACTTCACCTTCGAATGGGGAACTCTCATGGCAATTAAAAAGATATTTACTTTGATTAATTATATTAATTAATGGTCCCTGATGTTGGAAATTTCCCTGAATATTAAGAAAAGAAAGCTGCCACCACCCCCAAAGGTTTAATGAGAATTAGGGGATTCTCAGGGAATTTAATTTCTTCCTAAAGGGAAGTTAAAATATTCGAAAGAGAAAATAATTACTACCAGGGAAATATAGGCGACCAATGAAAGAAAAGGGGAACTGATTTAACAATTTAGTTATTTGGTAGAGTGGACTGAGTTTCAATAAGGCACATGGATTCGTGGATTTGTTTCATATCCTTTTTCAAGAGTGTTGAGCACCTCCCACATTAACCTTACCACACCAACGGAAGGTTAGTATTAACACAGAATCACTTTCTCAGATTTTACTTGAGTTATTTATTTAATGTATACTTTGAATATCACAGGCTGATCACTGAGTCTTAGAAACACGACTTAGTTATAGTATCAGACAACTTAATGGCTCATGGCAGAAAAACTTCACCTTCCTCAAAAAGAAAATAAATACCGAGTTGGCAATACATATCTCACCTCGAGATACCAAGCTCTTCACACATTACACATTATACCCTTGACTACCTTCCCTGAAAAATATCACCTTAAAAATGTTATAATTTTGTAACTGGGCCTGAGAACAGTTAAAGAACCTTTTCTCAGGGGATTTCCGAAAGTAAGGTGATCTCAATGTTTCTGTTTATGCATACATAGTATAACTCTTCCTCACTAAGTAGGAATACGCGATTCCTATTCCTGAATACATGGGCTGGGTCTATCAGACCGTCTTACGTGACACATAGTTTCCTAAAGCTTAACTTGGAAATTTGGCAGTGGCTTTCTAGCCGTTCATTTAACTACAAAAAACAAAAGAAAGTAAATGAGAAATTGGTGTAACTGTCGTGGAGGCATTCTTTCCCTGTGAACACAATCAAGGGTGAACCACGAGTCAGTATAATTCACTTCCTTACTCAGAAGTTAATACACAGTCACAATAACATGGAAATTACCGTGAAAAATATATATTGTACACCATGAAATATTTTGTAGGGAATAGGGGACCATGCGGTTTTGAAACCACGTTGTCCTTCTTTAAGAGAAGGAAATTGGTATTATCCACTTATAATAGATTTCAATAGGGGTTTACATGTATTGTCAGACTATTGGGGAAGATTATGGACTATATAATAATGGCGAGAGGCATTGAATTTCACAAATATTGAGGGATTTCGAGAGCGATGTCACTCACCTGTGAATACAATCAATGTGGAACCACGAGTGACGCTCTCTGGGAAAAAGGCGGGAGATGAGAAGGGGGAAGGGGGGGTTTCGAGGATATTCCTCCTTTGATCTTATTATTAATTGATTATTGAGACGTGAAATAGTTATCAGTTGATAGGAAATTAATTTTGACGCTAAATAAGTGACATTTAGGTATCTATTGAACCTGATCTCTGGATTACTATATAGGGGAACATTTTTGTCTACGTGACTTTTTGCACGTCCCGGGCCCCGGGGCATGATCGCCTCACATGATGCAATATTACGTCATCCTTAACAAAGTTTTGTGGGAAGATAACTAAGTAGGTTAATTATATTAGACTATGGAGAGCATTTTGACAAGTTAATGACTATTAATAGTGATTAGATTATGATATTAATTTCTTTCCATAGAAAACTGTCTTGTGGGAGGGGTTGACTGCATAGGATTTTAAAGTTTGGAGAAACAATTCTAGTATAAACATTAATATAAACATATAGTATAAAAGTATGAATGATGTGTGAGTAGAAACATTTATATAATGCAGTATCCCCTTGGGAATACAGGATCTAAGGGCAGACTAAACAAAACAAAAAAAAGGTATATTCAGTAGGCCTATTTGAGATTAAATTGGAGGCATCACAATACAATATATTTGTTCAAAGGATATATTTCTGTTTACAGGTTTACACGTTCTCATTAAAGGCCCTGATGTGGATGAAGGATTGCATATCAATCGCAAAGGTTTCCACCCCATTAACACACAAGTAGTATGTAATGCAGATGGTTTGAAATTATCAAACACTGTGTCCAATTTCCAGGTAATTTAGAACATATTGGTTTTCTGGTATATACTAGATATTCTAATAACTAACGGTTGGTTTGTATTCCTGCCATAAAATTTATAATTTACATTACAAGTAACAAAATGATTGTTAAAAATCAATGTTATTCTTGGATGTAAACAGAAACCACTTGAAAGTCAGACCATAAAGAGTAAGGAGTTCCTAAAAATAATTAGTGAATTTTAATGGCTGTAGTACGAAGAGGAAGTCCACCGGAAATATAGAAGGATAAGGTAATTAAATACATCTACGAATGTGGTGGTAGTAGAGGGAAAAGGTTTTTCTACATGCAAGGAGGGAGTATTTGGATAGGTAGAGGTGGAGGCTCATTTTGCTGAAAGTTTCAGGAGGGAATGACATGTCATGACAAAATAGAAAGATATTAAAAATATATATATTACAGCACTAAATGTATTTGATATTCTGCCATAAAAGATAAATATCAAGTCCACATATATTGAATTGTTTTCACGATCTACTCATGACTCCTTTACCTGGAGGTCATCATACCTACCTACAAGATTTGTGAGAGAATTCAACCAGGGTCATATGGCGCCGCTACCAAACCATAACAAATCTAGAAGTAGAATGTGAAAAACGAAAAAGACAATTGAGAAAAACGACGGAATAAAAAAGAACAATAAAAACTCAATGATCATTACTTTCTTCAGATTTATTCGAAATAGATATCATGGTTTCTCCGTATAATTTCGCATCGCTTCCATCCTTAACTCCACCAACGGTAGAAGCCAACATCTCGCTATGTGATACAAATTCCCTTATATATTACAATCATTATGCTTGTTTGTGGATTTTTGTTATAATAAAAACAACATTAATAATGTAAATGTTATGTATTTCAACAACTGACATGATCTCAAACATCTTACTTTCATCTTATTTATTTGAAATGTATATCCTGCTGATTCTGTATTGAATTGAAAGTACAGCACTGCAGCCGCCACATTCTTGACTGGCCAGTGGCCACAACATCTCCGCACGGCGCATTCAGACTACTGCATCAGTGGCAGCAAGATGGAACAGCTCAACAATTTATTTTTGGAGGACGATTCTAATGATAGTGATAATCTTTTAAATGTGTCTCATCCTTTGCACAATCTGCTGGAGCCGATGGATGAAATGCTGGATACATCGATGCATGTTATAGCAACTCTAGAAGTCGCTGCATTAGCCTCCATGGACATCAGGTAATAATAAGGGGGATGTAGGATAATATCATACGATCAGTACAAGTAATAAAGTATTTATATGTATGTAAATATATATATATATATATATATATATATATATATATATATATATATATATATATGTATATGTATATGTATATGTATATATATATATATATATATATATATATATATATATATATATATATATATCTGTGTGTGATTATGGACAAAATTAACAAAATTGCTATAAAACTTTTCCTTTGATGCACTAGTTATTATTTGCATTGTTTTTTTTTCAGAGAACACCATCCAAAGCAGGAAGGACTAGCTGATGTAATAGAGGCAATGAGTGACCTTGACTTTTTCAAGCATCTTCGTCTAACAAGAAAATCCTTTCTCATGGCTTTGGACTTCATCCACGATGCTTATACAGAAACACCTTCTGGTACCATCCTTTTCCTGGG
Source organism: Cancer borealis (assembly GCA_036785275.1). Lineage (NCBI taxonomy): Eukaryota > Metazoa > Arthropoda > Malacostraca > Decapoda > Cancridae > Cancer > Cancer borealis. Next base: position 6,332 of record JAXIVD010000140.1, on the reverse strand, counting down.
TCCAAGGAAAGCACTTTACCTCACCTTGTGGTATCTAGGAACACAGTCAACATACCGTGAGATTTCAGAGTTATTTGGAGTTTCTATGACAACAGTCCATGAATGTGTGCAAAGATTAATAGATGTTTTGTGTAGAGCTGGACAGGAAGTAATTGTGTGGCCAGCACCTGAGAAAATACCACAAATTAGCCATGAATTTCAATCTTTGGGAGGAATTCCTGGAGTGATAGGAGCTGTGGATGGATGCCACATTCATATTAAGGCTCCTAGTGAAACACAGGCAGATTATATTGACAGAAACCAGAGACACAGTATTAATCTAATGGCTGTCTGTACCGCTGATAAAAAATTTTCTTTCATTCAGACTGGTTTCCCAGGGTCTGCGCATGATAGCAGAGTTTTTAAGTCATGTTCATTATACACCAAAATGCAAAACAGTGACATCAGGTACTTTCCTTCACCATAATACCATATTGTTGGAGATTCTGCTTTTTCTCTAAGCAAGCATTTGATGGTTCCTTTTAAGAATAATGGAAATTTGTCTGATGGTCAGTTGAAATTTAATAAAAAAAAACTGTCTAAAGCCAGGGTTATCATAGAAAATGCTTTTGGGTTTTTGAAGGGAAGATTCAGGCGATTGAAATATATTGATGCAGATATAGAAAGGATTTCCAAAATTGTAAAAGCTTGTTGTGTTCTTCATAATATAGCATTGCATGACTCTGAAGATACATTGTGTTTGGAAAGGGAAGGGGTAACTAACACGACTGTGCAAGTTAGTGATGCAACAACTGAGTCATCCCAGACGCAGCAAAGAGAGGGAGTTCAAAAACGGTTAGCTATTGTAAGGATGCTCGAATAGAGCTGTGGCTAGTAAAATATTCGTTGTGTGAATAAAAATATTTCATTTATGCCAATATAAGTATTATGTGTGTTCCTATTGTACATTAAAACAATAAATTTGGACTATAAATGGTACAGTTTTTATTCTTACACGTTTTTCGTGTCCATGAAAAAACAAATAATACGTTTGGAAAACGGAAGTAGCAGAAGCAACACCAACCTGGATGGTTGTTATTTTCAGTGTACAAATATGTTTGTTTGTTATGTTTTGCTTTTTATTTCTGTTTTTGGTGGAAAACCGGGTTGTCCCGGCGGAAAAACCACCTAATGGGATTCTGATTTTCAGCAATGACAATTACAATGACAACAATAATATTCCCTCATCGTGTATTTTGTACATAGTGGAGTGTTTATTGTGATGTGTTTATTGTGATGTGTTTGTATTTTGTTATGGTCCAGAATCTTGCTGGTGCAGTAGTGAAGTGTCTT
>JAXIVD010000139.1:220000-254584 GCA_036785275.1 Cancer borealis | reverse complement strand
CCATCAGTTTCCCTCACGTAAATTAGGTAGGGTTTAGCTAGTAATATTTTCATTTGTATTTATATGTTGCATATGTTTCTTTATGTTTGTGTACTCTTAAAGTGTCGTGGTAGGATAAGTTGTTTGTAAGAGCACCACTACGGATATAGCAAGTGCATTTCTTATTTCATTACTAATGAAAGTCTGTTAATTTATTTTATTCTTTTCTTTTCTTTTCTCTCATCGGCCCTAGGGAAAGGACCTGATAGTAGTAATAGTAGATAGTGGTGGCAGTGGTGACAGTGTCGATGCCCAAGTGGTGTCGTGGTGGCAGTATAGAAAGTATATGAGAAGATAATGTCCATACCGAATCGGTACAGTGGTAGCACACGGGCCACTGCGTAGCATCCTCCGGACTACGTGGGCTGATGCGTAATTCACATCTACACCGCCGCCACCACTGTACCGATTCGATATTAACACTGTCCTCTCATATACTTTGTATGCTGCCACCACGACACCACTTGGGCATCGACACTGTTTTCACTACCATCCCTATCACTATTACTACTATTAGGTCCTTTCCCTGGGGCCGATGAGAGAAAATAAAATAAAATAATAAAATCGACAAATGAACAGACTTTCATTAGTAATAAAATAAGAAACGTACTTGCTATATCCGTGGTGGTGCTCTTACAAACAACTTATCCTACCACACACGACACTTTAAAAGTGCATAAACATAAAGAAACATATTCAACATATAAATACAAATGAAAATATTACTAGCTAAACCCTACCTAATTTATGTGAGGGGAACTGATGGAAAAGTAGCCAAAACACACTCACAGCAATAATATTTGGGTGTTACCGTCCTTGTCGTCCACAGTTACAGGCAAGGCTACCCAGGCAGTCTTCGGCACTCAGTCAGAAGCCTGACGAGAGAAGACAGTCGAGTGCTGATCCTCTCGGGAGCTATATCTGGGAGGACAGTTTTATATTAGCCATTAATATTAACAGGATGGTTTTTTTCACGTGTTTGGCAAGTCCATAGGACCACAAGTTTCTTACCTGTCTGGAGCAGAGTCTAGGAACACTAGTGACTGACCTCCAGTCCAGACCTGTATATATACCACCCGCTTTCAGTGACGTCACGAGTTTTCCCATAATCCTCCTCATATAATTGTGCCTACCCTAACGATAACAAGGTGTTTAACTGTTGAACGAGTGTGAATACTATGAGGATTTAAGCTGTGATTCCATAAAGGAATCACCGTAATGATAGTTGGACAGTCGCGCTCTGTACAGCACTTATGTTAAAAGGGTGCAAAAAAATTCCAAGCGTGCACAAAATCACTAGCTGGCAGCTGCAGGATGAGGCAACACACACCCCGCCATTCTTCACCAGTCCTTGACGTGTTCTCTCTCTCTCTCTCTCTCTCTCTCTCTCTCTCTCTCTCTCTCTCTCTCTCTCTCTCTCTCTCTCTCTCTCTCTCTCCACCATTCGTCTTTCTCTCCCTCCTTCCATCTCATTTAAAGAACTCAACATCCTAAAGCTTCATATGTGGAATTCTTGTTTCTGGGTGTTGTTTAGGGCTGGGACGATTCAGTCGATCATAAGAGCCCTGGTGAAGTCCTGTGAGGGTATCACAGACGTGTTAGCTGACCCGTCTTCTTCAAGAAGGCGCTGGTGAGACGGATGACAGCTGGTTGTCGTGAGGGGTGGACGCCTGCTGCTGCTAGCAGAGTAGGTGACGTTCAGGGCCAGGAGTTGGGAGCGGAGTAATACTCGGTGAGAGTGGTAACACGGACACTGTAGTAAGAAGTGTTCGATAGTCTCCTGAATGTTCCTGCACCACGGGCTGTGTGGGTCAGGGGACAGATGCAGGCGGTGCAGGTGAGCCGGGAGTATTGTGTGGCCGAGGCGGAGGCGGGTGAGGGTGACATCTTGGACGCGGGATTGTTTCCGTATCCACGGTTGTGGTGAGGAATCCCTGCGGTATTGGCCCATGGATGCGATGTGGAGGGCATCATGGAGAGTGTTGTCCCAGGCAGAGCAGCAAACCCGAGAGATGAGATGCTTTGCCGTGGAGAGAGGATGGGGGAGAGGTGTTATGTTTACCTCTGACAAGGCTATCTTGGCGGCGGCGTCAGCGACCTTGTTACCTCTAACACCTGAGTGTGAAGGCACCCACTTGAAGATGATGTTCCAGCCCTCAGTGTTGAGGTGAAGGAGGGTCTGTTGCGTTGCGTGGACGAGGGTCGTGGATGAGGCTTGTTTGGGAGGAAGGCCAGGAATATGCAGGGCAAACATGTGGGAGATGTTCAGCCAGGGTGGTAAAGGAGAATGTGGACTGGTGGGCTGTGGAAGTGGTGGAGTCAAGCTGAGGATGTTATGAGCTTGCTTGGCTTTCACCAGCAGGGGTTGTCTGGCTCCAGGATGCCATAATGGTGTGTGCCGTCACTCTAGAGTTGGTGTAAAGAGTGCTGAGTGGATGGGAGAGTGGCAGGCTCATGATGCGGTGGTAGTGGTGACATAGTACCTCTCTTCTGTGTTTGGCCAAGGAAAGAATGGCACTCTCAGCATGGAGAGGATTTCATGGCCCTCATGGAAATCCTGAGTGCATTATTTTGTATGGTATCCAGCTTAGTGAGGGTAGATGGTGCCACTGACCTATATATGCTGCTACAATACATGAGTTTGGGTCTGACGGTGGCAAGGTAGTACTGGAGTAGTAGATCACGGTTGACACCCCAGCGAATACATGTGATCCTCTTCATTATGTCGAGCCTTTTGTTGCAGGCGGTGGGGAGGTATTCCACATGGCTGGCCCAAGAGAGACGAGGACCATCCATGCGCAGCCCCAGGAAGGTATGTGTTGTGGAGTATGGGACGGTCTCGCTGCATATTGTTACTTGAGGTGGGATGTGCAGTTCTTTCAGGGTGAAGCACATGAGTGTGCTTTTTCTTACACTGGGTGTGAGGCCCCAGGTGATCACCCAATCCCCCAGCATTGTTGCAGCTTCTTGCAGGTGGGTCTGTGCCTGGGTTAGTGTTGGTGCCCTGCTGATGATGGTGATATCATCAGCATAGATGAGGAGGTGTGAGTGGAGTGGAATGTGGAGGTCAGACAGGAGTGTGTTAAAGAGGAGTGGGCTGAGTGTTGACCCTTGTGGTACACCTCTCTGTATATGGTGTGAAGACACAGAGGCACCTACTGCGACCTGGAAGGAACGGTCAGTGAAGAAATGTTTAAGCCAGGTGAGAGTGGTTCCTGTGATGCCCATATTAGCCAGCTTATATAGGACCCCCGTGTGTGGTGCTGAGTCAAATGCCCCTTCCAGGTCTACAAAGAGGGATGTCATGACCTGTCTCTGGCGGTAGGTGTCACAGATGTGGTACTCCATTTGACCCAGCACGCCAAGGGTACTTCTGTGGAGGCGAAAGCCACACTGCTCCTCCCTTAGCAGGTGTTTTTTCTCCATCCACCAGGTAAGTCTGGTATTGACTAGTCTCTCCATTAGCTTCCCAATGCAGGAGAGGAGGGCGATTGGTCGGTATGCTGATGGGAGTGTGGGATCTTTACCAGGTTTGGGGATGGGGATGAGGATGGATGGTTTCCAACAGGCTGGATATTGCCCTGTCAGCTAGCTAGTGTTGTACATCAATAGGAGGCTTTCTTGTAGCTGTGGGGTGAAGTGTGTGAGGAATTCATAAGGGATGTGGTCGTGTCCTGATGCTTTGTTAGCTTTGAGCGTCTGCAGGGCTTTGGTCAGTTCCTGTGAGGTGAAAGGTTGTGCAAGTTTAGGAACACCAGGAGAGACGATGGCACTATTAATGACTTGGTTGAGGTCTGCAGGTGGGCGGAAAGTGGGGGGAAGACCTATTTTTAACTTATAATAGTCTGCAGCACTTCTGCCTTCTGAGGGTCATGTAGGGTTGTTTGGGTCTGGTTATGACCTTGCAGGAGGATAGGGAGACGTGCCTTCTTGCCCTCCATGGAGTGCAGGAAGTTCCATGTTCTTTTTGTGGAGGAGGCAAAGGAAAAAGATGAGCAGTGGGAAGCCCATGCTTTCTTCTTAGCTTGCAAGATGGTCTCGGCACAAATAGCATCCAGTCGACGGTATTCTTTACCGGCCTGTGTCATTGGAGTCCTGCGCCACCTGTTCCAGGCTCTACAGCAGGCCAGTACTGCCTGGGCACAGTCCTCATTCCACCATGGCTTCCCTGGGCAGTGGGGAGTGTGATGGGTGATAAGGCGGAAGGCAGTCTTACCCGCTTCCTCCAGAGTCTGACTGAATGACTTGGCTGCCTCCTCCAGGAAAAGAGTGGAGTAGTCAGGAGGAGTTGTGAGGTCTGCGTCATATCTTGACCACTCAGAGGATTTAATTTTCCACTGTGGCAGGCATCCGGGATGAGATCTGGGAGCAGCTTGTGGGAGAGAGGCGAAAATAGGGAGGTGGTCACTCCCCATGTATGGGCCAGTGGAGAAAGTAGAGTTGTGGAATCTTGGGTCACCAAGAAACAAGTCCAAGACTGAGGATGCACCAGTGTAGGGGTGGAATCTGGTGGATAGTCCTGGTGGGCTGAGTAGGGACAGATGGGGAGAGTCCAAGAGGATTTGAAACAGACTAGTACCAGGAGAGTTTCTGTAGTGAGGGGGTAGGTTAGGGTCCCAGCTGTGGTGGTGAGCATTAAAGTCCCCCATGATGAGCACTGGAGGTGGAAGGGAGGAAAAATAGTGCTCAAGTTCCTGGTAGGTTGCTTTCCCACCTAGGTTGTAGCACACTGTCACTGTGAGCCAGCCGCTTTCTAAGCCTACCCGGGCAGTGACCATTTCCAGGTGTCCTTCCTGGCACGGTGGAAGTGTGAGGCGCGAGTGGACTGTCTCGTCACGAAAGACGAGAAGAAACTCCTCCACTGCGTCCCTGTGGACGGTTCTGCCTGTAGATGGAGTATCCAGGTAAGTTGAGTGTGAGGGTGGGGGTGAGCCAAGTCTCATACGGCCCGACCACTGAGGGAGTTGTGTCCCGCAGGTAAGACTGGAGTTCTTGGGATTTCCTGAGGGGAGACCTGGCATTCCAGACTAGGAAGGTGAGTGCTTTTATGAAAAGAGGGTTGACATGAGAATGGAGAGAGTGGGCCACAATGCTGTTAAAATGTTAGGTACTAAAGTACCCTTCTGGTAAAGGTGGTAGCCTTTCCATAGAAGGCTGAGAAGGCTGGAGAGAAAGTTTTCTATGGGGGGTGAGGAGGGGGTGTTTTCTGGTGCGTAGGGTGAGTCTTGAAGGCGTTGTGGTGATAAGGAGGTGGTATGGCGTGAGGTGCGGTGTGTTTCCCGTCCTTGTCTTGCTGTGTTGTCCTGCTGCTGGTGTACTTCTGCTGTGGTAACAGACTGGTGTATCTCATTGTCTAGGTCAGGAAGGGTTACGGTTGTCGGGGGTGGCAGGTAACCCGACTGCCTACGAGGAGGCTTTCGTGGGTGGTTCAATTTGCGTGCTGGTGGAGAGCTTGGGGCAATGGGTGCGTCTTGTATGGAGTTTTTCTCTTCCTGGAGAGTCATTAAGGTGTTGTAACTGTTCTCTGTGATAATTGAGGCGAACGAAATCCCTGGCTGGTCTGTTCTAGCAGGTGATAATGTGGATGTTGCTGGCTTGGGTGGTGGTTGTGGTAGTCTGCGAGGAGCCTGGGTTTTGTTTGGGCAGCTGTGGTTCCCTGAGTTGTTTTTTTATCTCGTGAAGGGTAACCCCATCACGTGCTAGGGTGCTGTACAGCTGCTGAGCGTCCTGGTTGTGAGGGCAGTGGATAGATCTAGGATCATGTGACCCCCCACACTAGAAACAGTGATACGGCCTGGTGCAGGTGTTTTCATCAAGGTGGAAAGAATGTGGTCCACTGCACCGTGAACAACGCCTTGGTGACCTGCAGGTGTTGATGGAGTGTCCAATCTTTAGGCACCCAAGACAGCGTAGCATAGGGAGGAGGAAAGGCCGTGCCCAATATACAATTTGGTTAATGGCTACCTTGGTAAGTATGGATCCCCTAACCTTGAGTCGTATCCACTTCCCTGTGGTGGATCTTGGAAGGCAGCGTGGTGGAATCCAGGTGATTTCCACTACCTCTTCCGTCCCAAAGGACTTGAAACCATCCCGGATCTCCTCTATGTCGGCGTCATCTGCTATGGGCCCCACCCTGGCGTACTTATAGTCTTCACTGTCACGGTCGGCCCTCCTGCAGGTTATCTCCCATTCCCCTAGTGAGAAGGTGGGTTTCTCTAGGTCTGGGATTTTGGGGATGTTGTGCTCCCACACTGCAACTATTAGGGCTAACCCATTGCCCAGTGACCATGTTTCTCCCTCGATGATATACTTACCGAGGGGTGACTGGTGGAGGGCATGGGAAACCCTGCTGGGGTTGGCAAACACTTTGGCTCCAGTGGTGGCTCTAAGCATGAATGACGCCTTCACCAGGTGGTCTGTGGATGGATGTTGGTCCTGGGTGGTTCGTGGTGTTTTACCTGGCATCTCTCTGCATGGAGAAGGTGTCCTCGCTCGCTTGCTGGAGGTGATTGGTGGGAAGTCCTCAGACTCCATGCCCTCCCTCTTGGATCCGGGGATGCTCGCCATGTCTTAAGAGCTTCCCTGCTCTCTATTTCCACTTTCCCTATGCCCGGCTACCTTCCCGGGCATATAGGGACTCCTAAAATTGATATTGTCGGTGCAACTAGTTTATATACTGAAGAGCTAGCTGCCAGGATAAGAAGAATGAATGTGGGAGTGAAAGTTGGAGAGGACAAGATATGCATGTTACTGTATGCGGATGATGTGGTTGTTATGAGTGAATCGGCAGAAAAACTACAAAGTATTTTAGATGTGATAGGAGGGTATGGAAGAGACTTTGGAGTGAGCTTCAGTAGTGAGAAGAGTAAGATAATGGTAGTCAATAGGTCAGAGAATGAGTGTCATACCATCTGGATGTTAGATGAAAAGGAGTTGCAACAGACTAAATAATACAAGTACTTAGGAGTGTGGATGAGTACAGATGGACGTGAAAGAGCAAAGAATGAAAAAATAAGTATGACGAATCAATGGGTAGGTCGTCTAGGGAGTGCAGCAAGAATGAGAGCATGCAAGTATGAGGTACTGAGGGAAGTGTGGAAGAGTGTGGCTGTCCCAAATATCACGTATGGTATGGATATAATGGCTTGGAATGAGAGTGAGATAGAAAAGTTAGAGGTGGGACAAAACAAGGTAGCTAGAATGGCTCTGAATGCACCTAGATATGCAGCAGTAGAAACACTGAGAGGGGATATGGGGTGGAGCACCTTTAGGGAAAGGCAGATGAAAGCAACACTGAGATATACAGTGAGATTAGAGAGAATGAATGAAACAAGACTAGCAAGAAAGGTATACTTGCGGACTCTAGGAGATAGCAAATGGGGAAACAAATGTGGAAAAATTATAGACAAGAATAGTATGTTAGTGCACATACCTTTTGAGGATAGACAGAATGTTGTTGAATGGAGAATGACAGATAGAAAGAGAGAGGGGGCAGAGTGGGATGAGAAAAAATGGAAAAGGGAGATAGATAGAGCAGTGAAAGCGGATGGACTTAGCGAGTGGAAAAATAGGATGGATAGAAAGGAAATTCTAAGGTGGTATAGAAAGAAAGAGGCCCCAAAGCATGAAGTTTGGTATGATGGTAGCCTGGGTGGTGACCTTCTTTCTGTTCAGAGTGAGAGCGCAGTGTGTGGTTGTGAATGATAGGACCTATAGATGGTCAGAGGATAGGAAGAAAGAGTGTGAAATGTGTGACGGGTGTGGATGAGACTGTGATGCATCTGATGTTAGAATGCAAGAGGTATGAGAGAGCATGTGCAGATATGATGAGAGTGTTTCTGAATGAATTAGGGCATGGAATCAATGTGGTGGGTGGTAGGACTGGGTGTGAGTGGATGGTGCTGCTGTTGGGACTGAATGGTGTGGCAAATGGACGAATGATAGAGGTTGTGAAAGAATTCCTTGAAAAAAGTGTTGGAATGTTAGATTTAAGAAGTAACTCTGCTGAGTATTTCTTTTATCTGCTGTTTTCTTTTCACAGGTGCTGCCGATTCAAAGGCCTAGTTTGGGGCAACTCAGACCTCCTATGACATCAAGATCAAAATCAACATCAAACATATGGAATTCTTCTTCCTCCTGCTCCTCTTCTTATTCTTCTGACATGTTATGGTTTGTATCGCCTTGTAGGTCCCATCTTCCTTGGTGTTACGTTTCCTCTATCCTTCCATAGACGTGAATAGGAAGAAAGTGCAACATAAAGGGAGATTTTTACCGATGTTACTAGTCCTTTCTTTTCAATTACGCTGATTTTCTTTGCATTCTTCTCACGTCTGTATAAGACGGGAAATACGCAAATACGCAAAGAAATTTAGCTTTTGTCAGGGGGGGGGGAGGGCATGTTGTGATGACGTCATATCTCTCTCCCCCCCCCCCCCCTCTCTCTCTCTCTCTCAGATGTGGAATTCTTCCTCCTCCTCCTCCTCCTCCTCCTCCTCCTACATTCTAGATACTGTAATGGCTTCCGCCAATACAGTATCTATCTATTATCAATCATATTTAATCACATGTGTATATGTACTGCATATTTTTTCAATATATAATGTATTTCGGGAGTTATTGGGTGAAAAAGATTAAGTCTTAAGAGTCTCGGACTACATTAGTGAATTTCCCATAGGCTATTAACTTCCAAGGGTGTGCAAGGCGTTCGGGCTACATTTAGCGCACCCTTGGGGGGCTGACTGTATATACTATATATATATATATATATATATATATATATATATATATATATATATATATATATATATATGTATATATATATATATATATATATATATATATATACTATATATATATATATATATATATATATATATATATATATATATATATATATATATATATATATATATATATATATATATATATATATATATATATATATATATATATATATATATATATACATATATACATACATATATATATATATATATATATATATATATATATATATATATATATATATATATATATATATATATATATATTATATATATATATATATATATATATATATATATATATATATATATATATATATATATATATAGTATATATATAGTATATACAGTCAGCCCCCCAAGGGTGCGCTAAATGTAGTTCGAACGCCTTGCACACCCTTGGAAAAACGCACCCTTGGAAGTTAATAACCTATGGGAAATTCACTAATGTAGTCCGAGACTCTTAAAACTTACCCTTTTTTCGCCCAATAACCCCCGAAATACATGATATAATGAAAAAAATATACAGTACATATACACACGTGATTAAATATGATTGATAATAGATAGATACGGTACTGGCGGAAGCCATTATAGTATCTATAATGTAGGAGGAGGAGGAGGAGGAGGAGGAGGAATCCCACATCTGAGAGAGAGAGAGAGATAAGGTGAAGGTAGAAGGCACAGTGTCTGAAGATGCATTACAACAACCTGAGGTGATGAATAAGAGCTTTCAGACTATATTTACATGAGCAAGTGAATTTAGAATGAATAATATTATAGCAACGGAATATTTAATGGAAAACACAAAAGTAGACGTAAAAGAAGTAAAGCAACTGATGGAAAGTCAAAGATATAAGAAAATCACCAGGTCCAGATGGAGTGTCAAATTGGATAATGAAATAATGCAGTAACCAGCTAGCTGGAAAGTTACATAGTATAATTGAGAGTTAACTAAAGCAGAACAGAGTACTGCTAGATTGGAAAAAGAGCAAATATTGTGCCAATTCACAAAAGAGGAGATAAAGAAGAACCATTAAATTATAGACCAGTTTCACTAACAAGCGTTGTGGCAAAAATTTTGGAAAAAAAGTAAAGGACAGATGGTTGAAGTGTTTGGAAGAAACAAACATTCTCAGATGGTCAGTTTTGATTTAGAGGAGGAAGGTCTTGTCTAATGAATTTACTAAGCTTTTACTCGGGAGTATTGATGTGACACTGGAAAAAGAGAGGTGGGTTGATTGCATTTACCTGGACCTCAAGAAGGTTTTTGACAAGGTATCTCACAAGAAACAGCTCAAGAAACTATAAAATGAAGGAGGATTGAAAGGTGGTGTACTGAAATGGATGGAACACTGTTTAAACAACAGAAAAATGGGAATAGTAATAAAAGATCAGAAGTCAGAATGGTGCAGTGTGAAAAGTGGAGTTCCTCAAAGATCAGTATCGGCCCCAGTGATGTTCTTGGTCTATGTAATTTATATGACAGAGTGAGTGAATAGTTATATGAGTCTATTTGCAGCTGATGTCAAATTACTAAGAAAAATTGAAAGTAAAGAGGACTGTGAGTATTTACAAAAGGATTTATATAAGATTCATATATGGAGTAAACTTTGGGAAATGCCAAATGCTAAAAAAGTATACATTTTTATAGGTTAGGTTCAGTTAGATAAAAAGTGATATTGGAAAGTCTGAACCAAGCAACACAAGAACAATGTCAGGCTCGGCAGGTATAACACTGTAAATTTACCATTATTTTCATGTTTATATTTATTTGTATAATGTTCAAGTGTTAATCATTGTGCAGGATGGTAGAACACATCTCGGTGACAAGCTAGGTGACAGCAAAGATGGTCTGGATGGAAGCATGGCACTCCTCAAAGTGGCACTGCACCCAAGTGCCTCCTTAATGGCATTGACGAGGCGTGGTGGTGGGAAGGAGGTTAATGAGCCCCAGCACTGTCTTGGGAGTGCCACCGTAATGATGTTGCAGAGTGCCATCATAATGGTGCAGCAGTGTCACCGTAATAGTGCAGCAGTAATGGACACAGATATATACTAAGTTACTAACACCCTCTCCAGGCACGGGAGAGCGCTCAGCTGACGTGAGGGCTTGACACGTGAAGGCGGTGAAGCGCAAGGTGGAGGAGAGTGTGTGGAAATATCTACCAATGACTGACTCCTCTTAGCAGACTTATCTAAGTCGTCCTTCTCCAAGCTCCCACGCTTCTTGCTACCCGAGGACGAAGAAGAGGGATGCCTCACGCCTGGATGGCGACGTTAAACTCCGCAACCAGAGAGACAAGAGAGGGTCAGATAAACACCATATGTTGTCTCCTTAGGGCGGTAGGAACCAACCCACAGCTCCAAACTGCATAGTAAATAATTCATATGGCAGTAAATGCATCAGTAGATCCAGATATCTTTCACCGACAGTCAACTTAGGACTGTATAGGAGAAAGCTTCCCAGGCAAACTTCAACCAGGGAGAAGCGAAACAGCTGACGTGTTGTTGGCTGTGGGGAGGTAGAATGTGAACTGATGGTGGAATGGTAGTAGAGCGTCTCTCATTGGGTACCACTGTGACGTCAGTTAAATATTGTGACGTGAAATTAGTATTATCTTCTCTACACTGAAATATTCATCAGAAACATGGACATGGAATGCAGCGCAGCTATCAAGAATACATATGAGCTAGGTAAAGGGAGTGTATGGTGTGTCAAGATGGAATGAAGAGAACAATGAGATTATGCATGAGATTATGTCATGGGTGAAATAGCAAAGGGAATTGTGGATTGTAGGACTGTGGAATGGTTAAATGGGGAAAGTGTGATTTACTGATGCGGTTCGGAAATGTGATTACAATGAGTTTGTTAAGGGACTGTGCATGAATGAAGTTGGAGGCCAGAATGCAAGAAAGTGGCCACATGTATACTGGAGGGACAGATTAAATGAGTACTGGAGGGAGAGAAATGGCAGGGAAAGATGGAAATTCTTTTATCATGGCTACCACCTTGAGCGAGGTCCCTCAAGGAGTACAAAGTATCAGAGGTATATATAGATGGATAAAGTACTATGTATGAATAACTGAGTATTTGTACAATGAGCATATATAAAGAGAACATTTCATAAAACAATAATCATCACTTGTGCTGTTGTACATAAACAGAATCACACACAGTAACAGTAACAGTGTGCTAAGTCACTTCTGACCTTCATATCAACATAATATTGTAATTACAGTGACTTACCCTAAAGTCCTTTGCAATCTCGATGTATACATCATGCACATAAATGATGATGGTGCGGAAGGAGTGATGGTGGTAGTTAACTGACACTGCCCACCTGCCTCCCACCATGTCTGCTGCAAGAAGATGTTGACATCGCCCTTTATATTCAAGGTGCCGCTGGTCAAAGGTGATGAAGTGCTGCTCTCCAATCATGTATCCTGTGGCTGTAGGAAGAAGCATTTGTGTGATTGTGTTTACCTTTTATTTTCATGTGAACCAATGTGGCAATTATTTATATTCTATGAACTTTTTTCCTTTCACAATATTATTCTTTACATGGCATACAGCTATACAATAGGTTATAATTTCAGGAAGAAAATAGAAACCTCTTACCTGTGAAGGGTGGAAACAAACTACTGGGAGAGAAGCGCAGCTTTACCATTTTGTGCCATATCTTGAACAAAGTAGTGTTTGAGGATGAGGTGAAAAAGTTGAACACTTTCACAAACCGACTGTATTCAGGTAGATCCTGCAAATGTAAACTGTGCTATAACAATACTATAAAAAGTTGTTTTTGTATCTGGGGTTACATTAAAAAAAATATTCCACATGTATTAATACACACACACATTACCATACACAAAGCGGATACAAATATTACTACACTTTCATGAGATGAAAGGACTTTTTCTCCATAACACATTATGCAACATGATGAATATCTCCCATGTATAACTAAGATGCTCATTTATAGAGTGAGGTAAATGATATGAACGTCAAATTTAAGTTATTGTTTTCCTCAATACAGTCAAAGTGTACCAATTTTTTTTGTAAAATCTCTACTGCTACTACTGAACAAGAAAATAAATGTCTCTAAGGCCAAAGGTTGTGCAGTAAATAATATTGAAAGATTGACCATTAGAGGCTGACTACATAACAAAACAAATTCAATAACTGATAAAAACTACTACTGCATCATTTTTCAGGTGATCCTCTTTAGTTTCAGCTTCTATAGAGTGGCACGTACCTAAAAATAATTATCCCTAAATGTTAATTGAAATTAAGAAAAATCAAAACATATGCAAAATTTATGACTAAGTGGATAATATGTTTTCTGTCGAACATATACGGTATTTATCTAGTTGTAATATACATGGTCTGAGCTACACTCATGTGGTTCCGTCTCCATCTCTCTCTCTCTCTCTCTCTCTCTCTCTCTCTCTCTCTCTCTCTCTCTCTCTCTATATATATATATATATATATATATATATATATATATATATATATATATATATATATATATATATATATACATATATATATATGATCAGATTTTCTTTCAGTTGTTGTGAATTGTCTGCCATCATCACCTCTTCTTTCAATCCATTCCAAATATCTATATTTCTCTGGGTAAAACTGTGGTTTTTGTAAGATTCAAGCAAATTTCTATTTACAATTTTTTTGTTTTACTCAAATATCTGGCCTCTTTTTTTTATTTTCATTATTAAATTTTTTTATGTTTTCTCCAAATTATTCATTAATTCATATATTGCAATGAAGCCTCCTCTTTCTCTTTTTTCTTTTAGTTATAATTTTCATTTCTTTTAATGTTTCCTCACATTTACGTCTTCCAAATCAAATACATACCATCTTATTTGCAATTCTCTGTAATCTTTCTCATTTAAACATGTTTTTTTATCTGTGCAGGGACCTTATTATTTCCACTGTTCCTTTCTACTTTCTCTATCTTCATTTTCAATCCAAAACTGACTGTTGCGCATATGTGCATAACGACACTGCTTACATCTGTGCTGTATATCTCTCACCTAATTCCTCTGACTATGTAAAATTCTTTGACTATTTGACTTCCAAAGTGGAGTAAATCCCATCTCACTTTCCTAATGTTGAAATCTCCATTTTAGGAGAGTTCAATGTTCACCACCAGCTTTGGCTTTCATCCTCTTTCACTGACCACCCTGGTGAACAAACCTTCAACTTTGTTATCCTTCATGACCTAGAGCAGCTAGTGCAGTTCCCTACCCGAATCCCTGACAGCCGTGGAAACATGCCCAACATTCTTGATCTTTTCCTAACTTCCAACTCTTCAGCTTACTCTGTTAAACTTTCCTCTCTGTTGGGCTCCTCCGATCACAATCTTATTTCCGTTACCTGTTATATCACTCCAGTGCAACCTCAGGATCCGCCTAAGCGGAGGTGCTTCTGACATTTCAACTCTGCTAAGTGGGAGGACATAAGAACATAAGAACATAAGAAATGAGGAGAATGCAAGAGATCAGTTGATGACCTACACGAGGCAGCTCCTTCTCCCCCACCCTTGGAATAATCCAATATTTAGCCATCCCACCTGTCATCCCTATCCATACTCTGATCCAACCGTCTTTTAAAGCTACCTATTGACTCAGCACTTACTACGTGTCTACCCAGCCTATTCCAATCGTTCATGACTCTGTTAGTGAAGCAATATCAACCTAGGTCTGTCCTGAATCTAAGTTTTTCTAGCTTGTACCCATTTCCACGCCTCACTGCCTGGTCAAACTCTTTTGTCTGTGTCTTTCTACTTCTACCTATCCTTCTTGCTGAATGTTTGCTCACATTCAATCTGTCCCTAAAGAGGGTGACTGCTCCAATCCCTCAAACTACAGCCCTATAGCTTTGATTTCCTGCTTTTCTAAAGCCTTTGAGTCTATACTTAACAAGTAGATTATGAGGTATCTATCAGCTCAAAAACCTCTCTCTAATCATCAGTATGGTTTCCGGAAAGGTTGGTGTACTGGTGATCTTCTTGTTTTTCTAACTGAATCTTGGTGATCCTCTGTTTGGGACTTTGGTGAAACCTTGGCTGTCGGCCTTGACATATCAAAAGCCTTCGATAGAGTCTAGCATAAATCTCTACTCTCTAAACTACATTCCTATAGATTATATCCTTCTCTCTGTACCTTCATCTCCAGTTTCCTTTCCGACCATTCTATTGCTGCTGTAGTGGACGATCACTGTTCTTCCCCTAAAACTATCAACACTAGTGTTCCTCAGGGTTATAACCTATCACCCACTCTCTTTCTATTATTCATCAATGATCTCTTAAATCTGACTCAATGCCCTATTCACTCGTATGCTGATGACACCACCTTGCATTTTTCAACGTCGTTTAACAGACGTCCAACCCAGCAAGAATTAAATGATTCAAGGCGAGATGCTATAGGATGCCTAACTTCTGATCTTTCACTAGTTTCTGATTAGGGCAGAGCAAACCTGGTTCTGTTCAATGCCTCAAAAACTCAATTTCTACAACTATCTACTCGACATAACCTTCCAGATAACTATCCCCTCTTCTTCAATGGCACTCAACTGCCCCCCTCCTCCACATTAAAACCACTCGGTCTATCCTTTACTAAAAATCTAAACTGGCAATTTCATATCTCTAGTTTTGCTAGATCAGCTTCCAAGAAATTAAGTGTCTTATGGTGTCTGCGTCCATTTTTCTCTCCCTCGCAGCTGCTTGCTCTGTACAAAGGCCTTATCTGTTCATGTATGGAGTATGGTTCTCATGTCTGAGGGTTCAACTCACATAGCTCGATTAAACAGGGTGGAGTCTAAAGCTTTTCGTCTTATTAACTCACCTCCTCTAACTGATCGTCTTGTTTCTTTAAGTCACCTACGCAAGCTTGCATCTTTATCTCTTTTCTACTGCTATTTTCATGCTGACTGCTGTTCTGAACTTGCTAACTGCATGCCTCCACCCTTCCCGTGGCCTCGCTGCACAAGGCTTTCCATTTCTCATTTTATTCTGTTCATATTTCTAATTCAAGAGTAAATCAGTATCTTCACTCTTTCATCCCTTACACTGGTAAACTCTAGAACTCTCTTCCGTTGTCTGCTTTTTCACCTGCCTATGACTTGAACTCTTGCAAAGGGGGAGTGTCAAGACACGTCTAATGTTAACTGGAAGTCCATACCTTGTTTTTATTCCTCCTACTGTCTTCTTTACAGGTCTGGCGACAAGCAGGATATTTCTTTTAACCTGTTTTCACTTACCCTTGGCTGATACCCTTTTAATGTATAGAAGAAGAAAAAAATTGTCTCAACCTTTTTTTGCCTGTACTCCTTCAAGATGTATCCTGTATGTATTTCTTCATTTTTTCTTTTATCTGTTCTCTATTTATCATGATTTCCCACATCTCATTGTTTCTCTTTTGTCCGGGTGGCTTTTTACAGTAAGTAAGTTTTGTTTTATTACTACTACTTCCTTGGCCAAATTTTTCTTTTCATATTCTTGGTCTTGAATTTTTTTTGTGGAGGCTTTTTTTTTCTGTTCAACCTTCCATGTTTTTCTTATCTTTCACTTCTGGTTGTCATTTCTTCTACATCTTGTGCCCTGCATTTATTTCTTCCTTAATTTTCAATACCTTTTCGTTGTCTTCCTATTTACCATTTAATTCATCAACTGTATTATTCATTATAGTTTTCTTTTACCAATACGTGCACTTTTCTTTCCTTCTTTTCTATAATTTCATGAACATTCTCTTCTAGCATTTTTACTCAACTTTAGTTCATTTTAATAACTATATAGTTTCCACTGGGCTTGTTAAGACGTGGTCACACTAGCTTCTGATATCGTACCAAGTATCTATACTTCTTTGGGGAAAACTTTATTTTTTTGTATCTTTTAAGCTAATTCCTTTATGCATTATTTTCTTGTCCCCTCAATTTTTTAGCCTCTCCTTTTCTTCTCAATACTAAGTATTTTCTATCGGTTTCCTCCAGGTTGTTCATCAATTTATATATTGTGATTAATTCACCTTTCTCTTCTTTCTTTCAATATTGTTAGTGCATTTCTTTTAATTTTTCCTCATATGATAGGTCTTTCAATTCTGGCATCATATTATTTGCAATTCTCTGTATTCTTTCTAATTTCAACACATGCTTTTTCTTGTGCGGGGACCATATTACTTTTGCATATTCCAGTTTTGGTCTGATCATTATAGTTATAATTTTTCTCATCATATCTTTATCTAGGAAATGAAAAGGCATCCGTATATTTCTTTGCATCATGAAAGTATCACCAAATATTCTATTTATATGTTTCTCTGGTGATAAGTTGTCCTTTTGCTATTGAAATAATATTTTCCCCTAACTCATACGTCCATGAGGGTCTCATTGCACTTTTTTCCATTTCCAATACATGGCAATTTTTTTGCATTAAATTCCATTTCCCATGTCTTGCTCCATTCATATATCTTGTTTATATCATTCTGTAGCTCCTTACAATCCAATCCTTGTGGTTTCCTATCTTTCTTAGTAATTTTGCATCATCTGCAAATACTTATGTAACTGCTTACTCCTTCTGTCATGTCATTTACATATATCAAAAACATTATTGGTGCCAAAACTATTCCCTGTGGTACTCCACTTTTCACTTCTCTCCATTCAGATTTTTCTTCCTTCCTTTCAGGTAGTCTTCCATCCAGTTCTTTAATGTTCATTTCAATCCTCCAATGTGTTCTAGTTTCCATAGTAATCTCCTGTGCAGAACATTATCAAATGCATTTTTTAAGTCTAAATATATGCAATCCCCCCATCCATCTCTTTCTTGTGTTATATCTATTACTCTTGAATAAATACTTAATAAGTTGGTGACACACGATCTTTTTTTTTCTGAATTGAAATTGTCTATCTGATATTATTCCTTCTCTTTCTAAGTAATAAGTCCATTTTTTCTTGATGACCTTCTCACATATTTTGCATACTATGCTGGTCAATGACACTGGTCTATAATTAAGTGGTTCTTCTTTGTTTTCATTCCTGTAAATAGGCATTATATCAGCTTTTTTCCATTCTTTGGGGACTTTTTCTGTTTTAATAGAACACTCAATTATATTACGAATTGCTTCAGCCATTTCTTGTCTACACTCCTTCAATATGTATCCTGATACTCCATCCAGTCCTATAGCTTTTCTTTCATCCAATTCCTTCATCATTTCTTCTATCTCCTTTATACTTATCTTGATTTCACACATCTCATTTTTCCTCACTTGTCCTTGTGGCTTTTTAAAATCAGATTTAGTTGTAAATATTTTATGAAAAATGACATTTTCAAACATAAAATGTATTTTTTCACTTACCTGCTTCTTATATTAGCATTAACAATGCTCTCTATCTACCCATCCGTCTATTACCACATTTAAATTACGTGTCGTATTCCACCCTTGGCGACCTCTGGCAACTCAAGGCAACCCTGTCTCCCTCAGCTGACGTCATTCTTTCTTGAAGCAATGGTAAGTAGCGGGGAGGATGGGCGGGTTATATATATAAGAAGCAGGTAAGTGAAAAAATACATTTTATGTTTGAAAATGTCATTTGTTTCACATACAACCTGCTTCTTATATTAGCAGATTCCCATGTTAAACGAGGTGGGTCACGCCACGGGTATGGAATACGACAAAGGGTGAATGGTCCACATTAAAAAACTCAGCTTAGTCTCACCTAAATTTAGGATCCAGAGACATGTGAGGTCAAGGAGATTGTGTCCAAGCTTCCGGTGAGGACTCTTGATCTCCGGCAGGGTGTCCTTGTTGAATCTTCAGTGCAGGTATCAGAGGAAGTGTGCACCCTGTCTAAACAACAGGCCACTAAAATCCTGTGGCCACCACTGGTCCTGAACCATGCCCAGGTAGGAACCAGTGAAAAGTGATCAGTGCATAAGGAATTAACCCGGGTAACTTCCCTCGGGAGTTTTCCTTGTAATCCCATCCGGCGTCCAGGCGCATGTCCTGAGAGGAGGGCAAACTTATGACTCCTCCAATGACGCCAACTAAAGCAATCCCAAAGATAAGGCACTTGCTGCCTTGAAGGATTATGGTCATAGGGGGTTAGCCCACCAAGTCCCCAGCGGCGACCACTGGACCTAGGGCAAAGACATCTCCTTCTTGCCTCTGAAAGTCCCGGAGGTAGTAGTCCACAAAGACTGACTGAGTCCTCCAGCAGGCTGCTTCTAGAATGGAGGCAATTGAGTTGTTCTTCCATAGGAGCATAGATGTGGCAATACCCCTGATGTCGTGGGCCCGGACCTTGAACAAGGGACAGAGATCTTCAGGAAAGGACTGGTGCGCTGTCTTAACTGTGTCCCGTAGAAAAAAGGAAATTGCCGCCTTAGACATGGGCCTTTTGGGTTCCCGTACAGAGACAAAAAGATTCCTAGGCCGAGGAGAGGAAGACGTGAGCCGCAGGTAATAATTCAATGCCCTCACTGGACAAAGTAGACGTTCCTCATCCTCATGTCCCACCATAGTAGAGAGACTGCGAAGACGGAACTCCCGAGTGATGGGGTTAAGGCCGGTTTCCGTCTTGGCCACAAACTCAGGAAGGTAGGACAGAATGAGATCCTCTCCCTGTGTGGCTGTGACCATAGACAGGGCACGGAGCTCACCCACCCTCTTGGCTGTAGCCAGGGCCACCAGGAAAAGTGTCTTCCTAGACAAATCCCGGAAGGTGGACCGTTCCAAAGGCTCAAAAGGCGGACGTGTCAAGGCTCTAAGGACCACGTCCACATTCCACGATGGAGGTCTGCAAGGTGGCCGGCGTACTTGCCTTGAACAAGTTCTAATCACCTCCCGGAGAACTGGATCCGAGGAGAGGTCAAATCCTTTAAGGGCAAACACACTATTGAGCATAGCCTTGTACCCTTTAATGGCTGAGACAGACAGCTTGCTCTCCTGCCTCAGAAAAACAAAAAAGTCAGCAAACTTTTGGCTGGAGGGGTTAGAAACAGTATGGCCCTCCCTTTTGCACCACTCCCGGAATTTCTTCCACTTATGCTGGTAATTCATAAGAATGGAAGGCCGTTTAGATCTTGCCAGGAATTCTGTAACACGAGAGGTATAGCCTTGGTGACGGAGGATTCACTGGACAGTTTCCACGCGGTTAACTGTAGCATGGGGAGAGCCTGATGGAACCTGTGGATGTGTGGCTGACGGAGGAGGTCTTTGCGATGTGGAAGGCGTCTGGGAGAGTCTACTGAGGCCTGGACGAGATCCGGAAACCATTCCCTCTGAGGCCAGAACGGGGCAATCAGGATGAGGGTGGCGCGGTGTGCCGTCCTCAACTTGTTGAGAACCTTCCTGATCAAAGGAAAGGGAGGAAAGGCGTACAAATCCTGGCAATCCCAGTTGTAAAGGAATGCGTCCGTGGCGATCGCCATGGGGTCTCGAAACGATGAGACAAAGTTCGGCAGCCGGAAGTTGAGCCTCATGGCAAAGAGGTCCACTGTGGGATAACTCCAGATCCTCCACAGTCGACTGCAGATGTCCTGTTGGAGAGTCCACTCTGTAGAGATGACTTGGTCTCGTCTGCTGAGGCAATCCGCCAGGACATTGGAGGACCCCTTCACGAACTGAGGGATGATCTGAACGGCATGATCTTCCGCCCACTGAAGAACTGACTGAGCCTCCGCATTGAGAATCCCTGAACGAGTCCCGCCTTCCTTGGCCAAGTATGACAGGGCCGTGGCATTGTCTGAGAAGACTGCAACCGTTTTCCCGCGAAAGTCCTCCATGAAGTGGGATAGGCTGAGACGAATGGCTCTGAGTTCCAAGAGATTGATGTGAAGGGACCGCTCCTGTGGGGTCCACAGACCACTCACTGAGGCATGAAGAACAGACGCCCCCCAACCTAGGGTCGAGCCGTCCGAGTACAGGCACATATCTGGGGAAGCCAATTGTAGCGACTGTCCCACCCGTAGGCCGGGATCCGACAACCACCACTGAAGAGCCTCCAAAAGCATGCTGTCCCAAGGAACTGGAAAGTCGTCTGGATGGAACTGACGGTTCCAAGATTGGGAAAGATGTAATTGTAGGCCTCTCATTCGTCGTCTGGCCCCCGAAATTAGATGGATGAGGGAGGACATGTGACCCAACAGGATGAACCAAGCCCTTGCTGGTGGAGATTGAACACTGAGGAAGGACTCGATCTGGCGGTGAAGGTTCTCCAGGCGTTCTTGTGTCGGGAAAACCTTCAAAATCGTTGATTGAATCTCCATCCCCCAGATGGATCATCGACTGGGACGGGGTAAGACGGAACTTTCCCCAGTTTACTTGAATACCCAGAGAGGCGCACAGGTTGAGAAGGAACTCGGTTGCATCGAGGGCCTCCCGTTCGGAGTGGGCCAACAGTAGCCAGTTGTCTAAATACTGGAGGAGACGAATCCCCCGCCGATGGGAAGCCGCTGAAACTGGACCCATCATCCGAGTGAAAACTTGTGGGGCAGTGGATAGGCCGAAGCAAAGGACCCTGAACTGGTAGTGTAGGCCTTTCCAAATGAAGCGAAGGAACTTTCGGCTGTCTGGATGGACCGGGATTTGGAGGTAGGCGTCCTTGAGATCGATGGCTGTCATCCAGTCGTGACTGCGAATCGCAGACATGACCGTCCTTACAGTTTCCATCCGGAATCGAGTGGTGATGACGTAGCGATTGAGAGGGGACAGGTCGAGAATCGGGCGGAAGCCTCCGGTGGCCTTTGTCACAACAAAAAGGTGGCTGTAAAATCCGGGAGATGCTGGGGCCTCCTCTAATGCCCCTTTTTCTAAGAGAAACCGAACCTCGTGATCTAATGCCTCGGCCTTCTCGGATCCCAGGGAGTAAGACCGAAATCCAACTGGATGGGAGGTGACTGGTGGTGGTGTCGTGAAAGGAATCCTGTAACGTTCGCGGAGGACAGCGAGTACCCAAGCCTCCGCTCCAATCGTGATCCAGTCTTCTAGATTGTTGGCAAGGCAACCTCCAATGGGGATCCGGGACGGGCGAGGGTCTACTTCCGAAAAAACTTGCCCGACGTTCTTGGGCGGGAAGAATGGAGTCTGGGAGCAGGTTTCTGCCGTTGGGGCATTCTTGGCTGGGAAAAGGAGACCGTGCGACCAGACGAGGTCGAGGGCCGATGAGAGGCAGCGACAGGATTAGTGCGAGAAGCACGATCCACCAATGGAGTGCCTGAAGTAGGACGAGGCTTCACCAGCGCCCGAGCCGCTGCTTGCTGGAAGGAGATGGAGGCTGCTTTGTCTGCAACCCGAAGGGCTTCCTGAACTCGAGCCTCTTCAAAAAGGAATGCAGAGTCAATTGCAGATTTCCTTAAGTCCACCTTGGTCGCAGACTTAAATACCGGTGGGAGGCGGGACAGGATCGCCTCCCGTCTCATGGCCTTTACATTGGTCAAGGCAAATGCTGAATCTTTGGCAGTGTCCACCATGGCAAACTGAATACTCCGAAAGAGTTGATTGGCTAGAAGCTTGTCCTCTTGTCCAGGCTGTAGGGAAGAAAGGAGCCGGTAGAATGCTCCCACACCCCAAAACAGAAAATTCTGTGCCTCACGTTGACGGGCGAGAACGCCTTCGAGGCGGGTCATATCAGCATGTTGAACCAACACTTGGGGTTCTTTCCCCTTAGTGGTGAGAGCAAGAGCCAAGTCGGTGTTCAGCTTGGCTGCCTTCCCCGCTGACTCATGACCACTAACGGAGTAGATCCTCCTGTATCTGATGCACGGGTAGCGGACAAGAGATGGTCTGGATCCTTCAGTAGCCAGAAGAAGAGCCTTGGTGGCAGAATCCAAAGAGAAATCCATAGGCTGGGCCCTGGTAAGACGGATATGTTTCTCCACTTCAGGCCTAACCTTCCCAGGCGGGGCAGGTCGGTGAGCCGCTTCTGCATACCCCAGTGCCTCCGGAAAGCAGTGGGTAATGTAGGCCATCATGGATTGGAAAAGTGGGGGAGGAACTGCATCATGGTCCCTGGACCGCGTGCCAGAATCGTCCTCCGAAATCTCATCCCACGGATCCTCGAGGTCACCCTGTGCTGGACCCAGGGATCCAGGTGGGAATGGTGGATCAGGATCTCTCATGGACCCGATCCAAGATCCAGGTGGCGCAACTTGATGGCATGTAGTAGCCAAATGGATCTGATCCTGGTGGTAGAAGACATGTGAGGAGGGGGCTGACAGACCTCGAGCTCCTGTGTGCCTTGTGGACCGAGGGGGGGATTTAGGCCTTGCCTGTGTAACACCCTCCTCTGGCTGTGTGAGCTTGACCGAGTCCTCAGTCAAAGTGCCCTGGTAATACACAGCCTGACCCTCACCCCGGGTCAGTGGGCGGGAGTAGTGTACAGAAGACACACACCTGTCCCAGCCCTGGTCACATCCTGAGGGAGATTCTGGACGTGACCGCTAGATCCTCCACTGAACATCCTTGGGTGGTCTAGATCGCTTACCCATGGAATGAGGATCAAATGGTGCCTGATCTAAACATACACCACTCCTATCCCCGGTTACCCCCCACCGGCACACCAGCTTGGAGTGACTGCACACTCTGCCTTGCGCTGGGGCCGGGAGGGGGGTTGGTAACGGACTTCACCGTACCGTGAACCGAGGGTAAGGAGGGAGCTGAAAGAGAGACAGGATTAGGAGCTAATCTATTCTCTACCTCCTTAGACACCATCTCTGATAACATGGTAGGGAGTGAAACACTGTGGCTCCCTTCAGGAAAACCCAGGAAGGCTGCAAATCCTTTAAAGAAAACAGACATATCAGGTGGAGAATCCTTAGAAGGTACAGGAATCTGAGACACTGAATCCTCTGGGCCCACCGAACCACCGGTTGATCCCGAGGCGTGAGAGGTGGGGGAGGAGGGGGGATGGTTCCCAACCCTAACCTCCCCATGTGACTGACTTGAAGTGTGAGGGGCCTTCTTCCTAGCCTTATTCTCACGCCTCTTCTGCAATGTCCGCTGGTATTTAAGGGCACTGAGAACCAGCTTGGAGCTCCAATCAGCACACTCCTGACACCTGTTGTTTACATCACAACAACCACCACGACAGGGAATACATACGGTATGTGGATCATTCTTTACAGCTCCAAGTACTCTCCCGCAGCCAGAAGAAGCACAGACTCTCCTGGAGAAGTGTGTTGCACCACTCCCTGAAGACATGGAGTGAAGTGGAGAGGAAGAGCCATGAGAGGAGCCGGGACTGACAACATGGCGTGGTTGAGCCTCCCTCCTTGCGTCAGCTGGTTGAAGGCCCGGCGGAGGGGAGGCCCGTTCGTCACCATTAACCATAGCAGGTGACAGGAAACCCTCCTGGAGGTCAGGGAACTCAGCCATATGGCCAAAAACGAAAGACAGATGGGCAGTGACAAAGAAAGCACTGTTGAAACCTGAGTCAGCTCACTAGCGCGTCTCAAGAAAGAATGACGTCAGCTGAGGGAGACAGGGTTGCCTTGAGTTGCCAGAGGTCGCCAAGGGTGGAACACGACACGTAATTTAAATGTGGTAATAGACGGATGGGTAGATAGAGAGCATTGTTAATGCTAATATAAGAAGCAGGTTGTATGTGAAACAAATCTTATTTAGTACTTCATTCATTAATTTCAGATCCTCTTATACTTCATTATTTTCTTTCACTCTAGTTATATTTTCTTTATGTATTATCTTTTCCATTAATTAATCTATAAAACAGCTTTGGTTCTTCATTGCATTTGTTAACTATATTTTTTTCATATCTCTTCTCTTCTTCTCTTCTTACCCTTACATATTCAATTCTTTCTAGTTTATAATTTTTCCTTTCCATTATTTTGTACCTTTTTCTTTTACTTTATATATATATTTATGTTTATATATATATATATATATATATATATATATATATATATATATATATATATATATATATATATATATATATATATATTTTTTTTTTTTTTTTTTTTTTTTTTTTTTTTTTTTTTTTTTTTTTTTTTTTTTTTTTTTTTTTTTTTTTTTTTTTTTTTTTTTTTTTTTTTTTTTTTTTTTTACATTAAAAGGGTACTAGCTAAAGGAAAAATAAATTAAGTATAAAAAATAATCCCACTTGTCGCCAGACCCTGTAAAGAGGAGAGTAGGAGAAATATAAACATGGGGGGAGAGTCCAATTTAGTGTGAGAGGTCTCTTGACACTTCTCTTTTGAAAGAGTTTAAATCATAGGCAGGTGGAAAAACAGACAAAGGAAGAGAGTTCCAGAGTTTACCGGTGTAAGGGATGAAAGAGTCAAGATACTGGTTAACTCTTGCATTAGGTAGATGGGCAGAATAAGGACGAGAAGAAGTAGAAAGTCTTGTACAGCGAGGCCATGGGAAGAGGGGGAAGCATGCAGCTAGCAAGTTCAGAAGAGCAGTCAGCATGAAAATTGCGGTAAAAGATAGATAAAGATGCTACATTGTGGCGGT
This sequence comes from Cancer borealis, assembly GCA_036785275.1. Lineage (NCBI taxonomy): Eukaryota > Metazoa > Arthropoda > Malacostraca > Decapoda > Cancridae > Cancer > Cancer borealis. The sequence continues at coordinate 229,274 of JAXIVD010000139.1, read as the reverse complement.
GACAAAGAGTCAAGACAGTCAGTTAGAGGAGGAAGGTTGATTAGGCGAAAAGCTTTAAACTCCACCCTGTTTAAAAAAGCTATATGAGTTGAGCCCCCCCAGACATGAGAGCCATACTCCATACATGGGCGGATAAGGCCTCTGTACAGAGCAAGCAGCTGAGAGGGAGAGAAAAATGGATGCAGACACCATAGGACACGTAACTTCTTGGAATCTGATTTAGCAAGAGTAGAGATATGAAATTGCCAGTTTAGATTTTTAGTAAAGAATAGACCGAGTGTGTTTAATGTGGAGGATTGGGGAAGTTGAGTGTCATTGAAGAAGAGGGGATAGTTATCTGGAAGATTATATCGAGTAGATAGTTGTAGAAATTGAGTTTTTGAGGCATTGAACAAAACCAGGTTTGCTCTGCCCCAATCAGAAACTAGTGAAAGATTATAAGTTAAGCGTCCTATAGCACCTCGCCTTGAGTCATTTAATTCTTGTTGGGTTGGGAGTCTGTTGTACGACGTTGAAAAATGCAAGGTGGTGTCATCAGCATAGGAGTGGATAGGGCATTGAGTCAGATTTAAGAGATCATTGATGAATAATAGAAAGAGAGTGGGTGATAGGACAGAACCCTGAGGAACACCACTATTGATAGTTTTAGAAGAACAATGACCGTTCACTACAGCAGCAATAGACCAGTCAGAAAGGAAACTGGAGATGAAGGTACAGAGAAGGATAGAATCGATAGGAGGGTAGTTTAGAAGTTAAAGATTTATACCAGACTCTATCGAAGGCTTTCGATATGTCAAGGCCGACAACAAGGGTTTCACCAAAGTTCCTAAAAGAGGATGACCAAGATTCAGTTAGGAAAGCAAGATCACCCATAGATCGGCCTTTACGGAAACCATACTGGCAATCAGAGAGAAGGTTGTGAGCTGATAGATGCCTCATTATCTTCTTGTTAAGGACAGACTCAACAGCTTTAGAAAGGCAGGCAATCAAAGCCATAGGGCGATAGTTAGAAGGATTGGAGCGATCACCTTTTTTTAGGGACAGGTAGAATATGAGCAAACTTCCAGCAAGAAGGATAGGTAGAAGTAGAGAGACAGACGAAAGAGTTTTACCAGGCAGTGAGCGAGTTCGGAAGCACAGTTTTTGAGAACAGAAGGGACTCCATCCGGACTGTAAGCCTTCCGAGAATCCAGGCCAGAGAAAGCCTGGAAAACGTCATAATAAAGAATTTTAATTTTAGGGATGAAGTAGTTAGAGGATGAAAAAGTAGGAGGCATATGCCCAGTATCATCCAAAGTAGTGTTGGTAGCAAAGGTTTGAGCGAAGAGTTCTGCTTTAGAGAAAGAAGAGACAGCTGTGGGGGCATCTGGTTGAAGTAAAGGAGGGAAAGATGAAGTAAAATTGTTAAGAGATATTATTGGCTAGATGCCAGAAATCACGAGAAGTGTTAGAGTTTTCTATTGATGAAATGCAAAAATATATAGGGCATGAATTTCAGCAGATGGATGGCTATTGTACCGCTTGTGAGCCGCCTCTCTATCATTGACAACCCGAGAACAAGCAGAGTTCAACCAGGACTTTTCAGCTTTAGTATTAGAGAAAGTATGAGGAATGTATAGCTCCATGCCAGAGATAATAATCTCTGTTATGCACTCGGCACAAAGAGAAGGATCTGTGCACTTATATCAATTCTGCTTTCCCTTTTCCATACTCTACATTTTTAACTTTTATCTTATTCTATAAACAACATTACAGTTGGCCCACCAAGGGTGCGGTCAATGCAGTCCGTGCCCTTTGCGCAACCTTAGAAAAATGCATCCTTGGAAGTTAATAACCAATGGGAAATTCACTAATATATTCCGGGACTGTTAAGACTTACCTTTTTTTCGCCCGATAACCCACGGAATACATGATACAATGAAAGAATATACAGTACATATACACATGTGATTAAATATGATAGATAAAAGAGAGAGAGAGAGAGAGAGAGAGAGAGAGAGAGAGAGAGAGAGAGAGAGAGAGAGAGAGAGAGAGAGAGAGAGAGAGAGAGAGAGAGAGAGAGAGAGAGAGAGAGAGAGATAGAGAGATAGAGAGAGAGAGAGCTGACGTCATGACAATATGGCCTCTCGACAAAAGCAAGAGTTCCATCACCAAACACTTTGAATTTTTCGTACCCTTTGAATATAAGTGCCGCACCAGTACTGCCCACACCCTTGGGGGGCCGACTGTATTGAAATACATATGGCCACTTTTAATATTTATTACTAATAACTGACCTGCCAGCTGGGTTTGTGGTCAAATGCATGCCAGTCAAAAGGTAGCTTCTGCACTAGCTCCAATTCTCCTACTTCTGGTCTGCACCGGAACATAGTCTTGGCCCTGATGTATCTGCCAAGTAAATTAGTGTGCTGAGTCCAGTTGTCCTCTTCTCTTGGTAAATGTAATTGGACATTAATCAAGATGATGGGGAGAAATTCTGCTTTCAAGAAATTATAATAGAACAGTCATGTGTGCCAAAATCATTCACAGTTTTAAAGAAAAAAAACCCCATAAGATAGAGACAACACAGCACATAATGATTTTGATTCAATCCTATTAGATTATAATGTATTTCTTACCATATAAGATACAAATTTTGTTCCCACAAAAAATATCTCTCATCGACTTATGTCCCGATGATTAAGTTTTTGCAGGCCTTAGGGTAGAGGTTACTGGAATTAGGCTAGCACCTAAATGCCACTGTTTGACACACTAGTTCCCAGTTCACTCCATAATTTAATGTAAATTATTACAAATCAAGATACTATATTTATATTTAGTTGGATGTTTTGCTTGCGGTAAATCAGGTAATTCTGTAAAAGAATTTTTAACAAAAAATCTATTGAGATGTCAATGAAGCTCAAGGAAAATATGTAGATTTAACCTTATAAATAAGACTATATTAGGCTATAGGACGCCTAACTTCTGGTCTTTCACTAATTTCTGATTGGGGCAGAGCAAAACTGATTCAGTTCAATGCCTCAAAAACTCTATCTCTACAACAAGCTATTTGATATAACCTTCCGGATAACTATCCCCTGTTCTTCAATGACACTCAACTTATCCTCTCCTGCACTTTAAACATACTTATTCTATCCTTTACTAAAAATTTAATGTGACAATTTCATATTTGTTAATTTCATAGCTCTACTCTTGCTAAATTAGCTTCCAAGAAATTAGGTGTCCTTTGGCATTTGCATCACAATATACAAACTGGAAACAGATTGGAAACAGATAGAAAATATTTCATATTAAGAAAAGGAGAGGCCAGATATTTGAGGGGCCAAAAGAAACAATTGCAAAAAGGAATTTGCTTGAACAATACGAAAAAGTACAGTTTTCCCCATAGAAGTATAAATACTTGGTAAAACGTAATAATGACAACGAATGTACATCAGCTGAAATAAAAACTGAAGAAATATAGATATCGAGACAGGGCCACATCAGTGTAGCTCAGGCCCTTGTATACTACAACTAGGTAAATACAACTAGGTAAATGCTCCCACAAAAAAAAATTGTTTGTTATCTTCATCTTTGCTTTTATTTCTGCCTTTTTTTCTGTGCTTTTCCTTGTGTTGGACTCAAGCACACCCAGAACATACGGAATTTCACAATTTCTATAATTATATATTTTTTTTCTACTCTGTTATGCCAAGTTTCTTTTCTTGGTTTGCCCTTATCACAGTCACCATGTCTTCCCTAACCTGTAAGCACTGCCTAAAAATATCTAATTCATGCCCAACTATGATTTTTCTATTAACTTAACCATAGACGACACTATACTTGACTGGACACTCGCGACAATCGCTGACAGACGATTTACATTTCGGTCCTATAGATTCCGCTGCTATGAGTGATGACAGATAATACTTCATATATCAGTTCATATTCTACAAGTTTGAGTGAAAAATCGTGTGGGAGTTGTGTATAAAGCATATTGTTTATAGCAAAAATTTCTGGCAAATTCGCAATAATTTCAGAAATAAAACATCACATATTGTGAAATCACCATTCCTGAATATGATTTGATTGTCATCAAATGTCATATTATCGTTATATCGGCTTCGGAATGAATTTTTCACAACAATTCGTGGCGCGTAGCTGAACGTGTGATGGCGAGACGTCCGTACTGAGAAACTATCGTTTATTCAGTATATATGCAACACAAAAAATATTGCACTTTTTTTTTCAATGACGTTTTATGAGTATGAGAAAAATAGGATAGACGACAATACAAGAAAACACCCAAATATAAATTTTAATTTGATGCAAATATAGCATTTACTTCTCGCATGACATGATCAAAAGGTCACAAGAAGAAGAAGAAGAAAACCAAAACAAACTTTTACACACAGGCCAACAACATAAATAGTTCAATTCATTGGTCCCATGACGCTATTATACATCTCATGGAAATGTTCATGAGCAGAAGAAGAAGAAGATAAGTGTTTCCTCCATAACGGCTTGTTGTTGTTATGAACAGCTGATTCCACAAAGTTAATGTGACCAGACTGGTAGTCGTATCGGTGTAAATCCAGGGAAAACGGAAACCAGGCTAGCGTTAACACCCTTAACTCTCTACATCAAGCTTCTATTGTATACTCTGAATCATGCTTGAAATAAAATTTGAAACTATTTCCAAATATTTTGTTTGTCTTCTACGTTTTCACTGAGCATGGCAGGATAAAAGGAAAAGTACGTACGCCGGAAAAGTGATGTATGGTGATAAGATCATTGGAAAGAACATTGCTAGATAGAAGAGGAGGAAGAGGCAATGAAACCAACAAGCTGACTAGAGACCATCATCAATAAGGAATTACAATGGAGTTATTTTATACAGTCTCTGAGAAATGCTCTCTCGATGACACTCAGCAAACATCGTAAATTGATTAGGAATGTAAAATTTTTTCTTCTTGATGTTATTTTTGGGTATATGAAAGTATGAGTGAAGTATGAGTATGAGTGAATTGATTACGAGTGACTTAGGGTGTTGTGTTCAAGTTTTGGTTATATTTTACAATTACTCTCAACACTAAGGTGTTGTGTATCCTGCCATGCTCAGTGAAAACGTAGAAAACAAACAGAATGTTTGGAAATAGTTTCAAATCTTAATTCAAGCATGCATGTATATTAGTATGGACTACATTGGATATGTATGTATGCGTTTTCAGTTTAAAATTTCAATATTCCTGGAAATTATTGCAAATATGGTGTTTTTATTGGTGTCTTAGGATGTAATAATTGTCGCTCACCGATGACATATGTTGACAAATTTTTTTTTGTTGCTCATAAACATATTCTTCACATCACTCTGTGTTGTTTGCTTTTTGTTTGAGGTTTCTATGATGATTTTAAGTATTTTATTCAAATAAAACAAACACAAAATCGCTTCAGGACACATTTACGAAAGACCCGATTTCGAGTGCACAGTCACGTATGGTGTATTCTATGGTATTGCATATTAATATAAACAACATGGGCTATGCATGTAAGTGTTTTCAGATTGAAATTCCAATATTCCTGGAAATTATTGCAAATTTGGTGTTTTTATTGGTGTCAGGATTTAATAATTGTCGCCCACCGATGACGTATGTTGACAAATTTGCTTTTATTGCTCATAACATATTCTTCACATCATTCTGAGGTGTTTTCTTTTTGTTTGAGGTGTCTATGATGATTTTAAGTATTTTATTCAAATAAAACAAACAAAAAATCGCCTCAGGCCACATTTGCGAAAGACCCGATTTCGAGTGCACAGTCACGTATGCTGTATTCTATGGTATTGCATATTAATATAGACTACATGGGCTATGCATGTAAGTGTTTTCAGATTGAAATTCCAATATTCCTGGAAATTATTGCAAATTTTGTGTTTTTCTTGGTTTCTTAGGATTTAATAATTGTCGCCCACTGATGACGTACGTTGACTAATTTGTTTTTGTTGCTCATAAACATATTCTCTACATCACTCTAAAGTGTTTGCTTTTTATTTGAGGTTCCTATCTTATTTCTAAGTATTTTATTTGATTTTTCTAAAAATCTGCCGTAGGGCCTGTTTGCAAAAGGTCAGATTTCGAGTGTCCAGTCAAGTATAGTGTAGTCTATGACTTAACCAATAAAAAGTAATTGCATGTGTAGGTGACGGCAGTCAAGGTGGCATGGATACGGATCCTCAGACAAGTCTCAAACCAGCCAAAGCAAAACAGGACAACAAAATTGGTAAGAAGCAAGCAAGATATAATGGCACCATCTTAGCTGCAATTCTGCATTCTTTCTAATCTCAACACATGCTTTTTCTTGTGCGGAGACCATACTACTTATGCATATTCCAATTTTCGTCTGATCATTGTATTTATAATTTTTCTCATCATATCTTTAACAAAAAAATGACAAGCCATCTGTATATTCCTTAGCATCCTGGAAAGTGTCACCAAATATTCTCAATAGCTATATGTTTCTCTGGTGGTAAGTTGTCCTGTATTAGCACTCCCATATTTTTCCTTAACTTATGCGTCCATGAGGGACTCATTGCACGTTTTCCCATTAGCAATACATAGTATTTCTTTTGCTTTGAATTTCATTATCCTTGTCTTGCTCTATTCATTAGTCTCGTTTATATAATTATGTAGCTCCTCACAATCCTTGTGGTTTCTTATCTTTCTTAGTAATTTTGCTTCATCTGCAAATAGACTTATGTAACTGCTTACTCCAGTACATAGTACAGTACATAGTATTTCTTTTGCTTTGAATTTCATTATCCTTGTCTTGCTCTATTCATTAGTCTTGTTTATATAATTATGTAGCTCCTCACAATCCTTGTGGTTTCTTATCTTTCTTAGTAATTTTGCTTCATCTGCAAATAGACTTATGTAACTGCTTACTCCATTCTGATTTATCATCCTTTACTACTGTCCTCATTTTCCTTCCTTTCAGCTAGTCTTCAATCCAGTTCTATATTGTTCCTTTCAATGCTCCAACATGTTTTAACTTCCATACTAATCTCCTGTGCGGAACCTTATGAAATGCCTTTTTTACACCTATATATGTGTAATCCATCCATCCATCTCTTTCTTTTGTTATATCTATTACTTTTGAATAAAAATGTAATAGTTTTGTGACACATGATCTTCCTGTTCTGAATCCAAATTGTCTATCAGTTATTATTCCTTCTCTTTCTAAGTATTCAGTTAATTTTTTTCTTGATTACATTTTCACATATTTTACAGACAATGCTGATCAATGACACTGGTCTATAATTAATTGGTTTTACTGCTTTGTTTCCATTTTTGTAAATAGACATTATATCAGCTCTTTTATGTTTTTAAGAACACAATCATATCATAAATTGACTCAGCCATTTCTTAGCTACACTTCTTCAAGATGTGTCAAGCATGATTAAATAATTAGTTTATGTAACATCCTCCAAGTGTGACTCGATGTAAATAATTTGGAGTAATTATTTATATTTACAGATGGTAACTAACATGAGCTTTTTTGTCAGTTCTACCAGGAAAAGAAAAGAAGAGACTAGAATATACAAAAGGGGACACAGAAAAATATTGCAAAATGGAGTTTGCTTAAAAGATACAAAAAACAATGCTTGGAATGGACTGAAAGAAGAGATGTACATCAATTAAAAGAAAAAATGGACAAATATGGATACGGAGACAGAACCACACAAGTATAACTCAGGTCTTGTATGCTACATATAGGTAAAACCACATATATAAGGAAGAGCGTAGGTCCTAAGACCGACCCTTGAGGCCGACAACTAGTTACGTTTTGCTACTCACATACTTCATCATTTAATACAACTTGTTGGCAGCCTGAAAGCCAATTTCCTATTGAAACAAATAGTTGCTTTCATATTCCAAGTGCCTAGTAATTTAGATATTAACCTGCTATGAAGAACCTTATCAAATGCTTTTTGAAAATTCAAGTAAATCATATCATACAGCTCTTGAACATCCGAATGTCATTAAACAATTCTAGCAGATTAGCTAAGCAGTTCTATTACTACAAAATACATGCGGAGTTTGTTATTCTTCTGTTTGTTTCAAGGAATGCAACATCTTATCTCTGATGATCTTTTTGAATGATTTAATCAAAACTGACATGAGACTAATTGGAAGATAGTTAATAGTTTGTTTTTTATCTCCTTTCTTAAATATAGAGGTCATATTTGTCATTTTCCATGCACGAGGTAGTCTAGCTTAGGTTAATGATTTGTTAAATAAACATGCTATTGGATTTTTTAACTGTGCACAACATTATTTTAAGTATACGTAGTAATGTTTTATCAGGACCAGTAGACTTATCAAAGTCTATTTCTTGTTGATATTTACGCACCTCATGTACATGGATTTCAGTTATATCTAACTTATCTTTGTTAGGACCATGAACTATGTTCAGCGGGTTAGGGATAACTGCATTATTTCGTCAGTAAAGACGTTACTGAACGTTGAATTTTGAATGGACGTCATATCATTGCCATTGCTGATTAGTTTATCATTATCATTATCATTATCATTAATAGTGGGTAATATATATAAATATATATATATATATATATATATATATTTTTTTTTTTGCATTACACGTAGCTGGTGAACATTTTGGGATTTTTCTTATCTTTGTGGAAGATGTTTGTGGAAGGGTTTGGTTTTCTTCTCTTTTGTCTGCATATTCTTCTAAGATTAAGTATCTATTAAAATCCCAGTTAGACTGTGTAAGATATGGTGGGCGCTATCAAGACAGCTAGCACCACCCTCTGTCACTAGTTGGCACCAGGTCTCAGTAAAGACATGAAATGCTCCCAGTGTATCACTCGGTTGTAGGACCAAAGTACATATGGAAATAGTTCGTATGCATAAAGTTCGTACGCAACGTACCTTTACAGATGTGCTGAGTACACTATGTATAATATGTATGACTTCAAATTTATATCGATATCGTCCGAGCAGTAGGTATGCAGATTTACCCAAATACTTTTTGGCTTACCTTAACCTAAGCTGTATGTACAGTATTTACAGTTGCACTCAATGGTTACTCCGAGTCAAAGGCAAGCGTCTGGGTGCAGCCATTAATCATTATGCTGCGCCCACAATCAGCTGATGTACCTAGGCTCCACCTCCCTCCTCCTTCTAGGCATCAGTGTTGAAACCACCATGGCGTCTAATAAGTGTGCGTAGCTAGGTTAGGTTAGATAAGGTTAGCTTACTAATTTTTAGGCACG
>JAXIVD010000139.1:167500-215000 GCA_036785275.1 Cancer borealis | reverse complement strand
CATTTAACTGGCCTCTTGCAGTCTCCCCATTTTTTATGTTCTTATGTTCATATGTGGAATTCTTCCTCCTCCTCCTCCTCCTCCTCTTCTTCTTCTTGTGACTGGTTATGGTTTGTATCGCTTCGTAGGTCACGTCTTCCTTGCTGTTACGGTTCCTCTATCCTTCCATGGACGTGAATAGGAAGAAGGTGCAACACAAAGGGAGTTGTTTCACATACAACCTGCTTCTTATATTAGCATTAACAATGCTCTCTATCTACCCATCCGTCTATTACCACATTTAAATTACGTGTCGTATTCCACCCTTGGCGACCTCTGGCAACTCAAGGCAACCCTGTCTCCCTCAGCTTAGATCGTCATTCTTTCTTGAGACGCGCTACCGTGTGGACTCAGGTTTTCAACAGTGCTTTCCTTGTCACTGCCCAACTGTCTTTCGTTGTTGGCCATATGGCTGAGTTCCCTGACCTCCAGGAGGCTTTCCTGTCACCTTCTGCTATGGTTAATGGTAACGAACGGGCCTCCCCTCCGCCGGGCCTTCAACCAGCTGACGCAAGGAGGGAGGCTCAACCACACGCCCGCCATGTTGTCAGTCCCGGCTCCTCTCATGGCTCTTCCTCTCCACTTCACTTCACGTCTTCAGGGAGTGGTGCAAAACACTTCTCCAGGAGAGTCTGTGCTTCTTCTGGCTGCGGGAGAGTATTTGGAGGTGTAAGGAATGATCCACATACCGTATGTATCCTCTGTCGTGGTGGTTGTTGTGATGTAAACAACAGGTGTCAGGAGTGTGCTGATTGGAGCTCCAAGCTGGTTCTCAGTGCCCTTAAATACCAGCGGACATTGCAGAAGAGGCGTGAGTATAAGGCTAGGAAGAAGGCCCCTCACACTTCAAGTCAGTCACATGGGGAGGTTAGGGTTGGGAACCATCCCCCCTCCTCCCTCACCTCTCACGCCTCGGGATCAGCCGGTGATTCGGTGGGCCCAGAGGATTCTGTGTCTCAGATTCCTGTGCCTTCTAAGGATTCTCCACCTGATATGTCTGTTTTCTTTAAAGAATTTGCAGCCTTCCTGGGTTTTCCTGAAGGGAGCCACAGTGTTTCACTCCCTACCATGTTATCAGAGATGGTGTCTAAAGAGGTAGAGAATAGATTAGCTCCTAATCCTGTCTGTCTTTCAGCTCCCTCCTTACCCTCGGTTCACGGTATGGTTAAGTCCGTTACCAACCCCCCTCCCGGCCCCAGCGCAAGGCAGAGTGTGCAGTCACTCCAAGCTGGTGTGCCGGTGGGGGGTAACCGGGGGAAGGAGAGGCATAGGGGTGGTATAGGTTTAGAGCAGGCACCATTTGATCCTCATTCCATGGGTAAGCGATCTAGACCACCCAAGGATGTTCAGTGGAGGATCAAGCGGTCACGTCCTGTGGTGGGGGGAGATCTGACTCCACCATGTCCAGAATCTCCCTCAGGATGTGACCAGGGCTGGGACAGGTGTGTGTCTTCTGTACACCACTCCCGCCCACTGACCCGGGGTAAGGGTCAGGCTGTGTATTACCAGGGCACTTTGACTGAGGACTCGGTCAAGCCCACACAGCCAGAGGGGGGTGTTACACAGGCAAGGCCTAAATCCCCCCCTCGGTCCACAAGGCACACAGGAGCTCGTGGTCTGTCAGACCCCTCCTCACATGCCTTCTACCACCAGGATCATATCCATTTGGCTACTACACGCCATCAAGTTGCGCCACCTGGATCTTGGATCGGGTCCATGAGGGATCCTGATCCACCATTCCCACCTGGATCCCTGGGTCCAGCACAGGGTGACCTCGAGGATCCGTGGGATGAGATTTCGGAGGACGATTCTGGCACGCGGTCCAGGGGCCATGATGCAGTTCCTCCCCCACTTTTCCAATCCATGATGGCCTACATTACCCACTGCTTTCCGGAGGCGCTGGGGTATGCAGAAGCGGCTCACCGACCTGCCCCGCCTGGGGAGGTTAGGCCTGAAGTGGAGAAACATATCCGTCTTACCAGAGCCCAGCCTATGGATTTCTCTTTGGATTCTGCTACCAAGGCTCTTCTCCTGGCTACTGAAGGATCCAGATCATTTCTTGTCCGCTACCTGTCCAACAGATACAGGAGGATCTACTCCGTTAGTGGTCATGAGTCAGCGGGGAAGGCAGCCAAGCTGAACACCAACTTGGCTCTTGCTCTCACCACTAAGGGGAAAGAACCCCAAGTGTTGGTTCAACATGCGGATATGACCAGCCTCGAAGGCGTTCTCGCCCGTCAACGTGAGGCACAGAATTTTCTGTTTTGGGGTGTGGGAGCATTCTACCGGCTCCTTTCTTCCCTACAGCCTGGACAAGATAACAAGCTTCTAGCTGATCAACTCTTTCGGAGTATTCAGTTTGCCATGGTGGACACTGCCAAAGATTCAGCATTTGCCTTGACCAATGTAAAGGCCATGAGACGGGAGGCAATCCTGTCCCGCCTCCCACTGGTATTTAAGTCTGCGACCAAGGTGGACTTAAGGAAATCTGCAATTGACTCTGCATTCCTTTTTGAAGAGGCTCGAATTCAGGAAGCCCTTCGGGTTGCAGACAAAGCAGCCTCCATCTCCTTCCATCAAGCAGCGGCTCGGGCGCTGGTGAAGCCTCGTCCTACTTCAGGCACTCCATTGGTGGATCATGCTTCTCGCACTAATCCTGTCGCTGCCTCTCATCAACCCTCGACCTCGTCTGTCGCACGGTCTCCTTTTCCCAGCCAAGAGTGCCCCAACGGCAGAAACCTGCTCCCAGACTCCCTTCTTCCCGCCCAAGAACGTCAGACAAGTTTTTTCGGAAGTAGTCCCTCGCCCGTCCCGGATCCCCATTGGAGGTTGCCTTGCCAACAATCTAGAAGACTGGATCACGATTGGAGCAGAGGCTTGGGTACTCGCCGTCCTCCGCGAAGGTTACAGGATTCCTTTCACGACACCACCACCAGTCACCTCCCATCCAGTTGGATTTCGGTCTTACTCCCTGGGATCCTAGAAGGCCGAGGCATTAGATCACGAGATTCGGCTTTTCTTAGAAAAAGGGGCATTAGAGGAGGCCCCAGCATCTCCGGGATTTTACAGCCACCTTTTTGTTGTGACAAAGGCCACCGGAGGCTTCCGCCCGATTCTCGACCTGTCCTCTCTCAATCGCTACGTCATCACCACTCGATTCCGGATGGAAACTCTAAGGACGGTCATGTCTGCGATTCGCAGTCACGACTGGATGGCAGCCATCGATCTCAAGGACGCCTACCTCCAAATCCCGGTCCATCCAGACAGCCGAAAGTTCCTTCACTTCATTTGGAAACACTACCAGTTCAAGGTCCTTTACTTCGGCCTATCCACTGCCCCACAAGTTTTCACTCGGCTTCCCATCGGCGGGGGATTCGTCTCCTCCGGTATTTAAGGTCTCTTCTATTTGTTCTCAATAATCTACTCCGGATTCTGCTCCGAATCCGAATTTGTTTTGGATTAATTGGGTGCAAGTAGAACAGCAGAATCTGTTTTGGATTCGCTGGATCAAAACAATAACAATGAGAGGCCAGTCGCTGCCCAGCCGTCACACTAGTCACTTCTCCGAGGAAGTGTTGAGAGTTACAACTTTCATTTCCTGATGCATTTAGGGTGACAGCGGCATCCCTAATTACCACCAACCTGCTTATTGTACAATAAAAAATCTTTATATAACTAAATGTGTTATTGAAAACACCATTAGATTCTTGAAAAGTAGATTCAAGTCTGATGAACCTCAAGGTTAACCTTGACAATGTTACACCTATTATTTCTTTACAAATACTGCTCCACCTCTTTATTATAAATATACTATACATAGTGTACTCAACATATCTGTGAAGGTTTCTGGCGGTGCTCACCATTTTTTACCTCGCAAAACTTCTTTGAAATTATGATAGGTTATGTTAGGTTGGTTAGATTATGTCAAGTTATGATTATGTTGAAGTTGTTAGGTTACGGTTATGTTATGGTTAGGTTCAGTTAGGTTCGATTATATAAGATTTTTTACATTTTATCACCCGGAAGTTAGGGTTCGCAAATTAGTTTTTTGGGGGTTTGGGTATTAAAATGTAAAAATCTTATGTAACCGAACCTAACTGAACCGCACCAAACCTAACTTAACATAACCATAACATAACTGCAAACTAACCTAACCATAACTTAACCTAACTTAACCAACATAACATAACTTCAAAGACGTTTTGCGAGGTAAATAATGGTAAGCACCCCATAAAACCTTCACAGATATGTTGAATACACTATGTATAGTATGTAAGACTTCATTTTTTATAATAAAGAGGTGGAGCAGTAGTTGTAAAGAAATACCTCTTATTTTTATATATGTCTAATCTGTAGCGCCTATAGGCTTTCCCTGGTTAGGTTAGATTTGGGTAAAACTTTACTTTTACATCCAGCCAAAAAACCTTACATTCCCACATGTCCTCATGTTTATTGGGAGAAGATGGGGAATGGGGATATCTTATTAACTATTTATTTGGGACGATAATGAGTGTCAGAATCATTTGTGTATATCAATGTAGAGTAGAGCTTCCCCTTAACCAAAATAAACTTTGGGGATATCTTATTTAACTATTCATATGCTACGGTTATACATATTTTTGCAAACATTTATGCAGAATTTTTGTACCATTTAATCTCTTTCACGTACAAGTAAATTGTTTTCTTGGGAGTATATATCAAAATTCAAAGAAAATAAATAACCCGGTTAGAGGCTGCTGTTATATCTCCTTCGTTTCTGGTATTCATCACCATTATTATACAATTTTAAGCCTACAGTAATATTTCTGAAACATTTTTCTACCACTTAATATCTTTCTCGTATATATATACTGTTTTTATTGGAGGTATATATTAATAATAGATTCCGAGAAGAGGCTGCTGTTATATATCTCCTTTGTTTTTGATATTCATCACCACTATTATACAATTCTGTGCCTACAGTAACATTTCTACAATATTTCTCTACCGCTTACTATCTTCCTCGTATATATACACTGTTTTATTGGAGGTATATATCAATATTAACTTCTGAGAAGAGGCTGGCTCAGGCTGGTGCAAAAAACCCGCGAACGAGTGTCGTCTGCTATAACCCACCTCCCAAATCAGATTCGACGGATTCAGGAATCTGTTACAGATCACGGGTTAAGATGGTAAATAGAACATGATTTCGCGGCTAAGCCCCGCCCAGAGCGGCCAAGCCCCACCCAGATTCAGTGATCTGAAACGGATTCACGCAAATAGAAGAGGCCTCTAGACGACTGGCTACTGTTGGCCCACTCCGAACGGGAGGCCCTCGATGCAACCGAGTTCCTTCTCAACCTGTGTGCCTCTCTGGGTATTGAAGTAAACTGGGGAAAGTCCCGTCTTACCCCGTCCCAGTCGATGATCCATCTGGGGATGGAGATTCAATCAACGATTTTGAAGGTTTTCCCGACACAAGAACGCCTGAAGAACCTTCACCGCCAGATCGAGTCCTTCCTCAGTGTTCAATCTCCACCAGCAAGGGCTTGGTTGATCCTGTTGGGTCACATGTCCTCCCTCATCCATCTAATTCCGGGGGCCAGACGACGAATGAGAGGCCTACAATTACATCTTTCCCGCTCTTGGAATCGTCAGTTCCATCCAGACGGCTTTCCTGTTCCTTGGGACAGCATGCTTCTGGAGGATCTTCAGTGGTGGTTGTCGGATCCCGGCCTACGGGTGGGAGTCGCTACAATTGGCTTCCCCAGATGTGTGCCTGTACTCGGACGCCTTGACCCTAGGGTGGGGGGCGTCTGTTCTTCATGCCTCAGTGAATGGTCTGTGGATCCCACAGGAGCGGTCACTTCATATCAATCTCTTGGAACTCTGAGCCATTCGTCTCAGCCTATCCCACTTCATGGAGGAATTTCGCGGGAAAGCGGTTGCAGTCTTCTCAGACAATGCCACGGCCCTGTCATACTTGGCCAAGGAAGGCGGGACTCGTTCAGGGATTCTCAATGCGGAGACTCAGTCAGTTCTTCAGTGGGCGGAAGATCATGCCGTTCAGATCATCCCTCAGTTCGTGAAGGGGTCCTCCAATGTCCTGGCGGATTGCCTCAGCAGACGAGACCAAGTCATCTCTACAGAGCGGACTCTCCACCAGAACATCTGCAGTCGACTGTGGAGGATCTGGAGTTATCCCACAGTGGACCTCTTTGCCACAAGGCTCAACTTCCGGCTGCCGAACTTTGTCTCACCGTTTCGAGACCCCATGGCGATCCCTCTCGTCCAGGCCTCGGTAGACTCTCCCAGACGCCTTCCACATCGCAGAGACCTCCTCCGTCAGCCACACGTCCACAGTTTCCATCAGGCTCTCCCCATGCTACAGTTAACCGCGTGGAAACTGTCCAGCGAATCCTCCGTCACCAAGGCTATTCCTCTCGTGTTAAGGACTTCCTGGCAAGATCTAAACGGCCTTCCACTCTTATGAATTACCAGCATAAGTGGAAGAAATTCCGGGAGTGGTGCAAAAGGGAGGGCCACACTGTTTCTAACCCCTCCAGCCAAAAGTTTGCTGACTTTTTAGTTTTTCTGAGGCAGGAGAGCAAGCTATCTGTCTCAGCCATTAAAGGGTACAAGGCTATGCTCAATAACGTGTTTGCCCTTAAAGGATTTGACCTCTCCTCGGATCCAGTTCTCCAGGAGGTGATTAGAACTTGTTCAAGGCAAGTACGCCGGCCACCTTGCAGACCTCCATCGTGGAATGTGGACGTGGTCCTTAGAGCCTTGACACGTCCGCCTTTTGAGCCTTTGGAACGGTCCACCTTCCGGGATTTGTCTAGGAAGACACTTTTCCTGGTGGCCCTGGCTACAGCCAAGAGGGTGGGTGAGCTCCGTGCCCTGTCTATGGTTACAGCCACACAGGGAGAGGATCTCATTCTGTCCTACCTTCCTGAGTTTGTGGCTAAGACGGAAACCGGCCTTAACCCCATCACTCGGGAGTTCCGTCTTCGCAGTCTCTCTTCTATGGTGGGACATGAGGATGAGGAACGTCTACTTTGTCCAGTGAGGGCAATGAATTGTTACCTGCAGCTCACGTCTTCCTCTCCTCGGCCTAGGAATCTTTTTGTCTCTGTACGGGACCCCAAAAGGCCTATGTCTAAGGCGGCAATCTCCTTTTTTCTACGGGACACAGTTAAGACAGCGCACCAGTCCTTTCCTGAAGATCTCTGTCCCTTGTTCAAGGTCCGGGCCCACGACATCAGGGGTATTGCCACATCTATGCTCCTATGGAAGAACAGCTCAATTGCCTCCATTCTAGAAGCAGCCTGCTGGAGGACTCAGTCAGTCTTTGTGGACTACTACCTCCGGGACATTCAGAGGCAAGAAGGAGATGTCTTTGCCCTAGGTCCAGTGGTCGCCGCTGGGGACTTGGTGGGCTAACTCCCCATCACCATAATCCTTCAAGGCAGCAAGTGCCTTATCTTTGGGATTGCTTTAGTTGGCGTCATTGGAGGAGTCATAAGTTTGCCCTCCTCTCAGGACATGCGCCTGGACGCCGGATGGGATTACAAGGAAAACTCCCGAGGGAAGTTACGCGGGTTAATTCCTTATGCACTGATCACCTTTCACTGGTTCCTACCTGGGCATGGTTCAGGACCAGTGGTGGCCACAGGGTTTTAGTGGCCTGTTGTTTAGACAGGGTGCACACTTCCTCTTATACCTGCACTGAAGGTTCAACAAGGACATCCTGCCGGAGATCAAGAGTCCTCACCGGAAGCTTGGACGCAATCTCCTTGACCTCACATGTCTCTGGTTCCTAAATTTAGGTGAGACTAAGCTGAGTTTTTTAATGTGGACCATTCACCCTTTGTCGTATTCCATATCTGTGGCGTGACCCACCTCCTTTAATGTGGGAATCTGCTAATATAAGAAGCAGGTTGTATGTGAAACAAATGACATTTTCAAACATAAAATGTATTTTTTCACTTACTTGCTTCTTATATATATAACCCGCCCATCCTCCCCGCTACTTACCATTGCTTCAAGAAAGAATGACGATCTAAGCTGAGGGAGACAGGGTTGCCTTGAGTTGCCAGAGGTCGCCAAGGGTGGAATACGACACATAATTTAAATGTGGTAATAGACGGATGGGTAGATAGAGAGCATTGTTAATGCTAATATAAGAAGCAGGTAAGTGAAAAAATACATTTTAAGTTTGAAAATGTCATATTTTCACCAATATTACTAATATTTTCTTTTCAATTACGCAGAATTTATTTGCCTGTATAAGACGTGGGATATACGCAAAGAAATTCAGCTTTTGTCGAGCGGCCATGTTCTCTCTCTCTCTCTCTCTCTCTCTCTCTCTCTCTCTCTCTCTCTCTCTCTCTCTCTCTCTCTCTCTCAGATTCCTCTTAATCCATCCTAGATACTGTAATGGCTTCCACCAGTACAGTATCTATCTATTATCTATCATATTTAATCACATGCATATATGTATTGTATATTCTTTCATTGTATCATGCATTTTGGGGGTTATTGGGCGAAAAAACGGTAAGTCTTAAGAGTCCCGTACTACATTAGTGAATTTCCCATAGGTCATTAACTTCCAAAGATGCGTTTTTCCAAGGGTGCGCAAAGGGTGCGGACTACCTTAAGCGCACCCTTGGGGACTGACTGTACATTAAAAGGCTACTGGCTAAGGAACAACAAAAATACATTAAAAAAAATTCACACTTGTCACCAGACCCTGTAAAGAGGACAGTAGGAGAAATAGGAGCAGGGGGTCGAGGTCCAGTTTAGTATGAAAGGTGTCTTGATACTCCTCTTTTGAAAGAGTTCAAGTCGTAGGCAGGTGGAAAAACAGACAAAGGAAGAGTTTACCAGTTTAAGGAATGAGAGCGTAAAAATACTGGTTAACTCTTGCATTAGAAAGATGGACAGAATAAGGATGACAGCGAGGCCACGGGAATGGGGGAGGCATGTAGTTAGCAAGTTCAGAAGAGCAATCAGCATGAAAATAGCGGTAGAAAAGAGATAAAGATGCAACATTGCGTCGGTGACTTGAATCAAGACATTTTGTTAGAGGAGATGAAAAGCTTTAGATTCCACCCTGTTTAATAAAACTGTGAGTTGAATGATGATGATAATGATGACGACAGGAACTAATGTATTCACAACATACATACTTTTGAGAGGCCTCAACACCAGTCTGGGTAAAAATGGTCCATCCATGCTCCAGGAGAAAGGCCATGGCATCCATTAATTGTCCACTGATGTTCACATACTGCACTGTCCAAATTACCTGCAAAAATTTGTTGAAACAGAAACGTTTGATACAACTAGCAGACATTTAATTTGAACATAAGAAATGGGGAGACTGCAAGAGGCCAGTTACATGACCTACACGAGGCAGCTCCTTATTCCCCACCCTAGGAATAATCCAATATTTAGCCATCCCACCTGACATCCCTATCCATACTCTGATCCAACTGTCTTTTGAAGCTACCTATTGACTGCTAGTGCTGGCACAGAATCGTATGCTCATATCAAGTGGGAACTAGTGAAGTAGGCACAGACCAGTAGGGCTCATACTGCAACTGTTGTTCAGGAGATATTTGATTCTCATTTACATCGGAACAGAGCGTTTCACCAGTATCCTGACAGCAAACAGCCGCAGCCCCCCACCAGTCTGAGCCATTGGAATAATCCAATACTTAGCCATCCCACCTGTCATCCCTATACATACTCTGATCCAACCGTTTTTTAAAGCTACCTATTAACTCAGCACTTACTACCCAGCCTATTCCAATCGTTCACCACTCTGTTACTGAACCAATATCTACCTATGTCTGTCCTGAATCTAAGTTTTTCTTGCTTGTACCCATTTCCACGTGTCCTATCCTGACTACTAAATTATAAAACCTGATCAATGTTTCCCTTATTAATTCCTTTTACCCATTTGAAAACCTCAATCATATCCGCTCTTGCCCTCCTTCTCTCTAGGGAGTGGAGATTAAGACGTTTTAACCTATCTTTGTAGGGTAAATTTCTCAGCTCCTGAATCATCTTGGTCATTTTACTCTGGACTGCCTCCAAGGAGCCTATATTCTTCCTATAATAAGGGGACCAAAATTGAGCTGCATAATCTAGGTAGGGTCTAACTAGTGCTAAATACAACCTCAGAATGACCTTAGAATTCCTATTTGTCACACAGCAAAATTAAATTTACAACTCTTATCATAAAAGATTACTGAAAAATTGAGGAAAATTGTAGAAAAAAATGGTTTTCCGTAAATTTTTTAGTTTTAGCTAATTTGCGTATGGTTCTAATCCATTTAACAGAAAACTATATTTTTCATTGGAAAGCAAATACAATTCCACATCTATTGGTATGTTGTGCGATAATAGTTAGCTCACAAAATATTTTGCTATGAGGAGTTGAATTGAATTCACAGTTGATGCATATTCATTCTGAGGCCCATATGATTAATTTAGCTTATTTTACTTTATTTTATTTGATAATGTTATAGAAAAAATATCGATAAAGATAGTAATATATAATTCATACATATAAACATGGTTAGAAAGTAGGAAATATCTCTAGAAACTAAACAATTCTATGCGTGACAAAATGGCTTCTTCACCCATACTCACTCCTTGCCAATGTAAAGAATTGGCATGTTTTAGCTCCGGGCCTGAGAGAGTTAAGAGCATTGCATGGCTCACTTCTAACAAGTGACCTCTTAGAATAGCACCCACACTTTTTCCTCGAAAGGGTTTAACTGTATTAATCACAACTTCTACATCAGATTCAGAAACAAGGCGTCACTTTAAAAATCTAACCTGCGCTACTAACGGGCGGAGGCCAACCATCTTAGGTCTCCCTGAAGCCTACCGGCGCCATGGGTAAGAAAGATTATATAAAAAAAAAAAAAAAAAAAAAACATTCCTATAAGTTATGGCAGCTTTACCTGTGTGATGTTGATGTGGTCAAAGTAGGTCATCATGCCATGGTGACTTATCGGGGGTGATGTGGTAACACAGCTAGCGGTCATACAATAAAAATGAAAAACTATAACTCTACATGATTTTTGCTTGATGCAAGTCAAGGTGTTTGGTGTGAATGCAATTACAAATATTGTGTCAACCTGAATTTTCTCATCTAAAAGTTTTTTTCTCAAGTCTGCTTTCAGTACAATCATAAATGTTGGCATTAACAGTCTTGGTGCACTTAATCTCATGAATGAACCGATGGTTCTCCACACTGGCACAATGCTTGGTCAGATTCTTCCCTACTTGGCAGTCATATGGGTAGTGGATGATGATAAGCCTTGCTATTATGTCTGTTCTTCTTCCTCTTCTACTCCTGACATTACTCCACATTCTTCAAATAAATCATTCACCTTCTACCTGTCTCAAATCTATCAAAATACCTGCATACCGTCTACCTCACAGCAAATGGACTTGGCTGGAAGATGTTATGACAGAGATATTGGAAACGGACGTGATTGGCTATCGACTTTGCCTTTCAATGCACCATTATTTCTGGTGCCAATTGTAAGTTGAGTGGAGAGCTTTCATAGAAGCTTTTGATAGGAATACAGTCCTTGACAGATATTTTATGTCTGTCTTGAGTGACTTATCACTTTCAACTGGGAAACTGAAGCATATATTTTCCACAATCGATCTCTGCAGTAGGATCTGGCAGATTGAACTTCAGGACAACTAAAAAGCCACTTGCAGCTTTCAATACCACTAGTGGGCACTACCAATTAAAAAAAATCGCTGTGGGGTTACACAATTTGCTGCTTTCTTTTCAGTGTCTGATGAACTTTGTCCTCTCTGGGTTGATAAGGATAATGGGACTCTGTATTTTGTTATCAAGATGACATTATTGTTGCCTGAAGCATTATCTCTGATCACTAGGCCAGTCTCGCAAATACCTTTTCCAGGCTTTCTGAAGCCGGTTTGAAGCTAAAGCTCTCAAAGTGTTACTTCCTCAAGAGTCAGATCAAATTCCTAGGTTCCATGTAGATAAAGATAGTATTCACGCTTTAGATGATAAGACTCTTGGGATGACCTAAGGATGAATACTTGGATGCTGCTTTGTACTTGCTGTATCCCATAAGAACACGATATATGTTTTCTTGGAAGACACTTTGTACTCACCCCACGCCATCGCAATGCTATGCAAGTTTTTGAATATGGCCCAAAGTGCCACTAATAACATGCCAAATCCAGCACCCCAACAGTCATGCCTATTGGATCCCAGTGCTATAAAACACAGTACGACCACCGCATAAATTGAGAGGTACTCCTGGTTCTATTGTCTCTAAGCTCCAATATTCAGGGTATTCAAATTCACAATACTTGTCCTGCCCTAGATGCTGCATGGACAAGGGCAAGTGAGAATCCCTTCTCCCCATATCTTCACCCATCTAACACTCGAGGGAAAAAACACAGCATTGGAATGTACTAGATTATCTCTGGCTTGATTAAAAACAAACAGAAAACTGGGTTTACCATACTACTGGTTACAAGAATATCAGGCCTAAACTGTATATTCAGTATCATCCATTTGAAGAAGTGTCAGCTCACCTTATTGATAGCTGCTATTAGCACCTCCTTTACTCTCCTTGCTGTACGAAACTGCATGAGGCTGTTCCAGGCCTTTCCCAGTTCTCCTCCCCAGTCCTCCATGAATGGCGCCACTAGAAGAGATACAAAGCTGTGCTACAGAATGTCAGGTGAAAGATTTTCTAAGATTAAAAACTACATTTTCAAAGCTTTTTATATAAATCAATTGCATTACAATTTTCATTATCACATCACTTATATCATGTGAACATTGATAGTCAACTGAGAGCATATTGCATACTAAAATTAATACAGCTCTGTTCATACCAATATCAAGAAAAGCCTTTGCTCCCCTCTTTATTTTTTCAATAAGCATTGTATAGTATTCTTCCAGGTTTTCTCGTTTTGATTTTTCAGAAAAGTCTTTATATATTTTCTCCAAGTATGTAACCAATTCTTGGATGCGTTGATAATAGGCTGATGATTTTACCTCTAGACCAAGACTCTTCATCCAACCTGTTAAACAGTTTTGAAATTATATCAATACTGAATTTATTTAAAATCAACAGTAATGTTCATATTCTCCATTTAAAATTTCATAATACAACCCTACAAATATTTTACTATAAAAGAGAGTAAATAAATATTTAATTAAAAATCAAACATCATAATAGTATATTATTTGGGTAGTAGTAAAGTCAAATCTATACCATACAATTTGTCCTGCAAGATTTTTTGGTTAGCTCCAAAAAATAAGGGATCAGCTTGTTCTTATAAAATTATGTTCCATATATCAATACTTAGTATAATTGCGAGTTCACTAAAGGAGAGCAGAGTACCACTACATTGGAAAAGAGCAAATATTGTGTCAATTCACAAAAGAGGAGATAAAGAAGAATCATTAAATTACAGACCAGTATCAATAACAAGTGTTATGGCAAATATTTGTGAAAAAATATTGAAGGACAGATGGTTGAAGTTTTTGGAAGACAACCACACTCTTAGGAGGTTAGTTTGAATATAGAGGAAGTAGGTCTTGTATAGCAAATTTACAAACTTTTTACTGGAAAGTGATTCATATGACACAGGAAAGAGAGAGGTGGATTGATTGCATCTACCTGGACCTCAAGAAGGCTTTTGACAAGCTACCTCACAAGAGACAGCTCAGGAAACTAGAAAATGTAGGATTGAAAAGTGGTTTACTAAAGTGGATGGAAGACTTTTGAGCAACAGATAAATGAGAACAGTAATTAAAGATCATAAGTCAGAATGGTGCAGTGTGAAAAATGGACCCAGTGATACTCTTGGTCTATGATATGACAGTGGAAGTGAATAGTTATATGACTTTATTTCCAGATAATGTCAAATTACTTAGAACATTAGAGAATAAAGAGGACTGTGAGTATGTACAAAAAAATATAGTTAAGATTCATAGATGGAGTAAACTATCGGAACTGGAGTACAGGTTGACCATCACTAATCCGGCAACCACAGGACCTTAGGACTGCCGGAATTTCAAAATTTCTGGAAAATTGATGTTTTGTCCCCTGATTTTGTAAATGCTGTATATATAGTAACAGAAAATTACTAGAGTAGAATTCCCCATCCAACGCATTTGGATCTAACGAATTCGTATCTAACAACCCTTTTAAGCTCTACCCGACCTCCAATCTAACGATCCAAATTCATATCTAACGGCAATTATTCCAGGCGCCCGGGATCAAATTTGAAACTTTCCGCGGATCACTGAATTTTTGCTGGCAACACTGGCAACAAGGGCAACACTGGTCACTTTCGTCAGTCCCGCGCCATCTTTCAACCGTGTTCCATTGTGCATGTCTCATTGTTCCCTTATTTTTGGCCCTTCATCCCATTTAACGAGTGTCTGGCGGTGTGTTACGCCCCTCATGATGTCTGCCCTAGCCTCAGGTAGCGGAGAAGGGAGTGGTGAGGAAGGAAACCTTGAAGAACATAAAGAAAAAGAACCAGTGAACATCTCAGTGAAACAGTTCTGGAAACAATTCAATGTCAAGAATGCCATTGAATACATGGCCGAAGCATGGAAACAGATCACAACTGACACAATAAGGCATGCCTGGCATCTCCTGCTATCTGACAAGATGCCAGAGTCAATAAACAGGCAATGCAAGTACAAACTCCTCTGTGAAACAGTGCAGGCAGCCAGGAATATTCGTGCTCCAGGTTTTTCGAAGGTTGATGAAGATCTTGTCTCTGAAATATTGTGCCCTGAAGAAAGCGTATCTGCAGAGGAGATGGTTGATGATGTAAACCTTGAGGAGGAAGAAAGCCAGGAATGTGAAGAAGAGCGTAATAAAATATCAGCTGGGTACCTGTCGAAAAAGATAACTTAGCCCATTTGGAAGAGTTTATGCGGGGTGCAACAGAATCAGATTCAGGGCTGGTCAACTAGGTGATGCCATTAATTCAATAATTGCACCAACATTTGAGTGACTCATACGGGCAAAAAAGTTTATGATAAATGGCAAACATTCATCACGGGCTTCTTGAACAAACACCATGCGCTAGAGGCAACCATGGAGTGTCTAGGTGAGGAGGAAGATGACACCGTACCACCGTTGGAACTTGAAAACGAGGCAGCCAGCGTGATCGATGCCTACAACTTTGTTAGATTCGCTGAACTCGAAAGGAAGATACAAGGAGAAAAAGTGGTGAAACTACAGAAGTTGGCGGAGGAGGTGCGAGAAGGAGGCGGAGTTGGTAGTAGTGAGGAGGTGCACGGCGCTGGTTCTACCCAGTAGCTTCGCCTCCCTGCCTCGGATACTCTAGATGTCGTCTCACCTACACACCTCATTAATCTCTCACAGGTTGGTTTATTATTAATTTTTCTAATAATAAATATATCATATGATTTGTATTTTAGGTCTCAAAATAACACTCAGAAGGGCAAAAATAGGTGAAAATAGGGACTCGGCCAAAGTTTTGGCACCAATTACAATTGTACCGAGTGCAACTTGCCAACTATCATTACGGTGATTCCTTTACGGAATCACAGGTTAAATCCTCGTATTCTTAACACTCGTTCAACAGTTAAGCACCTTGTTATCGTTAGAGTAGGGACAACTAGATATGAGGGATGATGGGAAAACTCGTGACGTCACTGAAAGCGAGTGGTATATATACCGGTATGGACGGAAAAAAAAAAAAAAAAAAAAAAAAAAAAAAAAAAAAAAAAAAAAAAAAAAAAAAAAAAAAAAAAAAAAAAAAAAAAAAAAAAAAAAAAAAAAAGGGCAGTCACTAGTGTTCCGTGACTCCGCTCCAGTCAGGTAAGAAACTTGTGGTTGTAGGAACTTATCAAACACTTGAGAAAAAACATCGTGTTAATATTAATGTCTAACATTAAATTGTCCTCCCGGATACAGCTGCCGAGAGGACCAGCAAATGACTGTCTTCTGCTCCTAAGTGTCTAAGGCTGCCTATGGAGTTGCCTTTCGCTGTGGACGACGGCAAGAAGGACAAAGTGACATGCAAACATTAGTGGCGTGAGTGTATTTTGGTCACGTTTTCCATCAGTTCCCTCACGTATTTATTATTAGGTAGGATTTAGCTAGGAATATTTATGTATTAATATATTTTTTTATGTTTGTGTCGTGGGTGGTAAGATGGTATTACTTAACTTTATGCCATTAAACAGTAGATGGTTATGGCTACCCTCAGCTTGTTGCTCTTACTATTTACACCATTTTCACTGATCACACTACTTGTCGGAAATTAATAATAACGCTGCAATACGTCCGGGAATGTGCTGCGTTTGGGGAGTTAATTCTTAAGTCCATAAACATAAACATAAACAAACACGACTATCAATTGTTTATAGCATAGGCTTGTGGGTAACTATTGAGAGGATTCTTATAGTATCTATATTTCCTCTGTCCAATGACGTGCCACCACTTCTTAAGAGCACCAGCTGCGCCAATGAGAGCTTGCTATAAGTAATAGTAGGAGTGGCATATGTTGAGGAGACATTTTTTGTGGTCAGTTCTGTCATGGCAACCACTGATATCGTTTGTGAAGGTTGCGAATTCGATTACTGGGAAATTATCACAAAATTTCATTTGAAAAACGATTTGTGTTACGAGTTTCTGAGGGAACACGACGTCCTACCAGCAGCTGTTCAGTGTCTCCAGTGTGTGGCTCCTTGGAGGAATAGTAGAGGATGACCCACAGCCAGGAGCTTCATGCTCTCGTTAAGGTATTGTGAGTTATGAAATTATACTTGGTAAATTTGCAATTCAACCAATAATTAGGTTAGTTTAGGTTACAACAGTATCAGCTGGGGGATCCAGGGAGAGCGCAGCCCCCCAGGTTAGGGTAAATTAGGTTAGGTTAGGTTACAACAGTGTCAGCGGGGGGGTCCAGGTTATGATAAATTAGATTAGATCTGGGGAATTTTTCCTAAATCTAGGGAAATTCCCCTAGATTTTTCAAAGGCCATATATCGCTCAGATATGCCTCCCCCCCAAAAAACCCCGATTCCCCACAGTCCCCCAAGCCTGTTGGGGGGATTGGTGGGGTGTGGGTAGAGATAGGGAATATTGGCATAAAGTATAAATTTACTGGTAGGATAAGTGTTTGTAAGAGCACCACCACGGATATAGCGAGTACGTCTTATTTATTAATCATTAAAGTCTGTTCATTTATTTAGTATATTCTCTTTCTTTTCTTATCTCGGCCCCGGGGGGTGGAGGACCTAATAGTAGTAATAGTGATAGTGGGAGTAGTGGTGATAGTGTCGATGCCCAAGTGGTGTCGTGGTGGCAGCATAGAAAGTAGTAGATGAGAAGATAGTATATATACCGAAATGGTACAGTGGTTGCAGCGGTGTAGATGCAAATTACGCATCAGCCCACGTTGTCCGGAGGACGCTACGTAGTGCTAGTTAGGTAGGTAGTTAGCCCCCCCCCTCCAATTATTTTTTTTGTTATTCTCTTAGAGTAGTAATAGTGATAATATTAATTTAGATGTTTAAAGTAGCAATTGTAGGGCATAACCAAGTACCCTCTCAACTGGACCACTTACCCTCTCCTATTGATGTCCAGATATTTTGATCACCTGGAGCCACAGCCCAGTCTTTTTTTTTTATAATGAACACCTGACCGCTATATTCAATGGCCGTTATGACATGGTGATCTTGTGGCAGGGGAGTAATGACATCCACCCCCGGTGTCAGGTAAAGGACATCGTTAATAACATAAAACTTATTGTAGAACAGCTGGAGGCTCGTTGCACCCCCAGGGTAAAGATTTGTCTAGTTGAGCCACGCCTAACTGAAATACGTTGGAGGCCTAGGATCGAGCAGGAGGCTTATAATAAAGTGGCCAAGGGAGTGAACAACAAACTCCAAAAGAGAGCTTTGCGGGGAAAGGAATTTATTTCCTTTGGTGCCAAGCCCTTTTTATACTCCTTAAGATCCGACCGAGTACACTTTAACCGCGAAGGTAGAAGAGAGGGTAAAGGACAAGCTGAGAGGCGCCATTAACAACGCCAATGTCTTCCAACCTGAGGCACACTGGGGTTACGCCCGGACTAGCAATTAGGGGAATCCTTTTTACCACATTTTCAGCCAGGGTGGGAAGAGTGCTCAAAGTCTCCCCTGCGGGCACTAAACCCTAGGACTAGTAAGTAAGTCGCGACCTTCGGGTCGCCGAGCACCCTTCCACGCCCCCCCCCCCCCCCCCCCCGTATCTGCGTAGATGCGGCTTGACTAAATCTAGCAAGTTTTTTTTTTCTTTATTTTTTTTCGTTTATTTATTTAATTTTTTTTTGCTTTAACTTTTGATTAGGGTGATTAAGATTTAACTCGCGGATTAGATTTGAAAGAGGAAGAGCAATTCTTTTCTTAGGTTGTGTGGATCGCTTTCCCCCCAATTAAATTTTAATTATGAATTCTCAGATAGACTTGTTAGGTGACTCGTGGTTTCCCCAGGAGGAAGTAACAGAAGTGGGTGAACAAGCGATTGGTGGAGCAATAAAACCAGAATGTTCAGAAATCGGTCATCACGATCAGAGGAAAATGGAGTCGTTGGAAAGGGAAGTGGATAATTTAAGGTTTTGTGTTGAGGATTTAATATGTGAACTGTGCCGCAGGAAATCTGCACTCCGCCTTGGAAGACCAGTTAAAACCTTTTTGAAGCCACGTGATATCCCTATTCTGGAGTCACGTCAGTTGAATGGTGTGGACGGCGCGGGACGACTCACTGTTTTCTTGTCACAGGTAGAAAGTTGTTTTCAGTTAACAGACGAACGACAACAAATAGTTCGGATGCGAGTAGATGCACCCCTTTCACTATTTATTCAGAATATCCTTAATAAAGAAGTTATGTCATGGGAGAACTTTAAGAAGCACCTAACTACTGAACTCACCGACCAAAGTGAAGACCGTATCTTTGATTCCTTGAACGATTTAAAATATACGTATGACGAAGACCAATAGAATTTGTAACCAGCCTAAAATGTAAACTTGCGTTGTTAGAAGTACAGACAAAGTCGGGAGAGGTGCCTAACACTGAACAACTCGTTAAAAACAAACTACTGAAAGGCATGCCTAAAGAAAGTCGAGATAGGCTAGAGTTATACTTGGACCAGAAGGTAACCCTTAAAAAGTTTATGAGCAAATTAGATAATGAGAGAATAGTGGTGCTAGCACAACAACGGGATAACGTGCGAACAATCGAACCACCTTTATCATCCCAAGGTGCCATAGCCCGTAACCCTCCGAGAACACCAACAGGGACGGGCAATTTAGAAAGAGTCGAGAGGAGACTTAGACAATGGGATAGGAGAGGAAAATACTGCCCTTATTGTCAAGCTAATAGTCATTCTATAGCAGAATGTCGTAAACAACCTCGCCCAGGCTCCTGCTATGATTGCCTGCGTATAAATTGTCGAAGAGGACAACCAGGTTGTCCCGGGAGAATTAATATGATTTGAGGGAGAATAGCGTGACAATCACCGGTCATTAACCTAGACGTTAACCACCATGTGCTCGAAGTAATGTTAGATACAGGTAGTGATATATCTCTATTTAAGCTTAGCGCAGTGGAAGAATTAGGGCTGGAAATAAAACATAGTTCAAGAATTCCCTCATTTCAAGGAATTACTGGTCGTAAATTACGAGTTTTGGGTCAAGCTAGTGTTACCATTTCTAGTACCAGTAATCACCCAATTACCATTAATGATAATTATCTGCGTCCATCAGCCTTGCTCGGTATGAATGCCATCAGTCAAGCTACATTTACGTTAGATTATCAAGCAAGAAAAGTTTATTGAAATAACTTGACTTATCCTTTAGTGTTAACCACAAATGAATATGGTAAAGTTCAAAGGGTGGTAAGAGAAACACGACCCACCCCTAATAACCACCCCAATAACCGCCCTAAATATGGCAGATTAACTACTCGTAAACACCTGGACTGTTACTTAATGACCATGGTGGAAATTAAAGTTGATGAACAACCTAACACCGTAGTAATGGTTGAAGCCAAACATCAATACGTCCAGAATGGAATACCAATGGTTATGACTGTCACTAAAAATCAAACTTTGTTTATCCCCGTCATTAATAACACCAAGGTAGGGTTAACCTTTCACCCCGGAACATTGTTAGTCACCTATGAACGAGTGCAAGATGAACAATTAGAAACAGAAGACACCCCCGTTACTATTTCCCGTATTAGTGAGGCTCTCGGACCTGAGAATGACTGTGTTAATAATTACCAAACACGCTGGGAAAAACTGCAGTCCATCCTAGAATTTCGTGATTGGACACATTTAAATCCAGAACAGAAAGAACCATTATTTCAAATCATCCAACAACATCAAGAACTCTTTATAGTACATCCAGGCGAGTTAAGCTTAATTCAAGCAGAACCAGCTCATATTCAGGTAGACGATCCTGCCCGTACGCCTCTATACCGTTATCTCGAGAAAGCAAAGGAGGCGATTCAGTCAATATTAAAGGAGTTAGAAGGGAAAGGTATTATCCAAAGTTCAACTGCGGCTTGGCTGTCCCCAATAGTTTTAGTTAATAAGCCAGGGGGAGACAAAAGACTCTGTTTAGATTATAGAAAAGTAAATAAACAACTAGCTATGGATATTCATCCTCTTCCTAAGTTAGAAGAGTTAGTAGAGAATGTATCAGGAAGTGACTACTATGCCACCTTGGATATGAAGGATGCATATTATCAAATCGCCCTCGATCAATCCAGCAGGGATCTAACTACTTTTAGTGATGTAATCTCACTCTATAGATTTAAAAGATTGCCCTTCGGTTTGAGCTGCAACCCCGCTTTATTCGCTAGACAAGTGAACTAAGCTCTAGCCACCCTACTTAAAGAAAATTGGGTTAAAAGTTATCTTGATGATCTTATTGTGTATGCGGCAGACTACATTACTTTAATTGAGAGGCTGGAAAAGTTATTTAAACACTTAAGGTCCGTAGGTATAAAACCTAACCTCTCCAAGTGTATTATTGGTCAAAGACACGTAAAATTCTTAGGACATATAGTGTCAAAGGAAGGGTATCGTCCTGACCCACGTAACGTAGACGCAGTAATCCAAATGAAGCCACCCACTACTATCAAGGAAACGCGACATTTCATCGGGATGTGCTCATTCTATCGCCGCCACATAGAAAATTTCTCAAAGATTCTGGCCCCTCTTACCAACCTTACTAAAAAAGGCCAAGTATTTGACTGGACCAGTGAATGTCAGAATGCTTTTGAGACTTTAAAATTTAAACTAACCCATGCCCCAATCCTTTCTAAAGCAGTAATGAATCAGGAGTTTATATTAGAAACCGATGCTAGTGCTACTCATGTAAGGGCAGTGCTGATGCAATATGATGGGAAAAAACCACGAGTGATAGGATTCTTCTCA
The DNA here is from genome assembly GCA_036785275.1 of Cancer borealis. Taxonomy (NCBI): domain Eukaryota; kingdom Metazoa; phylum Arthropoda; class Malacostraca; order Decapoda; family Cancridae; genus Cancer; species Cancer borealis. The sequence continues at coordinate 193,481 of JAXIVD010000139.1, read as the reverse complement.
AAGAAATTAAGACCGGCCGAAATAAGATACTCCACAACCGACAGGGAAGCGTTAGCTGTAGTGTTAGCCTGCCGGAACTTTCACCATTATTTGTGGGGAGTGCGCGTCCTGATCCGCACCGATCATTAACCCCTCCTTTCTGTGTTCAGGCAAAGAACAAAATCGCCCAGGATGAATAGGTGGATATTAGAGATGAGGGAGTTTCAGTATAAAATAGAATATAAAGCCGGATCTAAGAACGTGGTGGCTGATCAACTAAGCCGTCCAGTTAAGGTAGTTAGAATGGTAGGGCAAGATACTTTCCTAGGGATGACCAAAGATGAGTTCATACAAGCCCAAGTAGATGAACCCCATTGGCGAGAAATGAAAGAATATTTAGAAGGAGGACAAGTACCACGACATAAATATCCTCCAGTAATCTTAAATCAGTTCATTGTAGAAGATGGAGTCCTTTACTATTCTAAACAGAAAAGAGATAACACCTTGCTCTATTTGTTGGTGGTGCCCACGGTGATGAAAAAGAAAGCCCTTATATTGTTCATGAAAAAGAATCAGGGCATTTAGGTCAACTCAAATCAATATTAAAGGCGGAAGAATATTTTTATTGACCAAATTTAAAGGCAGATGTGAAGAAATTTGTAAGATAATGCCTAACTTGTCAGCAAACTAAGTGAGCCTCCACTTTGCAAAGGCAGTGGCGAGAATTGCCTCCTGTAAACCAGACTTTGGATAGAATCCTGCTCGAGGAGGTCATAGATATGTATTAACCATAGAAGATAATTTTTCAAGGTTTGTAAAATTGTTAAAATTATGTTCGAGGAAGGCTGAAGAGGTAGTTAAGGGTATTAACTCATACGTGGGGGACTATGGAAGGCCAAAAACGCTCCTAGCCGATAATGCATGCGAGTTCCGTTCTCACCTCCTGGCGGACTTCTGTAAAGCCCAAGGAATTCACCAAGTTTACTCCACTCCATACCATCCTCAAGGAAACTCCATCACCGAACGTTTACATAGAACCCTTAAGTCAGTGTTAGCGTGTTTGAGTAAGGGTCAACCAACTAAGTGGCCCGACTATATCACCCAGTGCCAACAAATACTCAACGTGGCGGTACACGAGACCACAGGAGAACAACCACACTATTTAATGTTTAATCGCCACGCTCCGAGATTTACAGGGATAACTCTACCACAGGTGGATGAGATAGACATTGGTGTCGCCCTGGAGGTAGTGAAACAAACATTCCGTGACAACAGCTGGAAGTGGTTGGCGCGAGCTAATCTCGGTAGGAAAGAGCAAACTGTAAGTGTGGGTGATCTAGTGTGGGTAAAGAAAGAACAAATTAGCTCTTCCATCGAACGAAAACTAGGGATAAAGTGGATTGGCCCCTATAAAGTAAAGGAAGTGAAGCAGGGAGGAGTGTCGTTCGAATTAGAAAACACTTTCAGTGGCGACACAATCCACCGGGCCGTTGACAAATTAAAACGTTTTGTAGGTGATGAGGGATATATAGTCGACATGAGCGAGATGTGTTGCCTTCCGAGGATGAGAATGATATGGAAGAGCCATGCACAGCCCGACAACGGAGGCCTATGAGGAGATACGTAGAGGAGTGTTGAGAAGGAGAGAGATTAATAAACAGACCCCTGGGTGGTTAAAGGAAAGGTTACTGCCTATAAACTCTTTTGCAGCTGAGGAGATGCCGAGCTGAAACACTGGTCCCGCAACTGAAGCAGAGATCACCGCAATCCTGGGGGCTCTGGACTCTGCCCCAGGGAAAGGACCTGGAAGTTACCCCCCCAAGGACGAAGGCTTGGTGAAGCCCCGCCGAGGATCACCACCCTGCTCAGCTTGCCAGGACTGGTGGGAGTTGGTTTCACCTATTCCGACCAGGAGGTCGAGTCACGTCTGACTCAGAGGTCTTGCCCAAGACAAGAAGAAAGAAGAGAGAAAAGGAGTGTGGAAACGTGGACACCCAAAGATACGGAAGAAGACTGGTTCCGTCTAATGTTGACTATATTGTAAATCTTCATGATCTTACGAGTGAGAATACGAGGGTTTATTGTTTTTAAAGAGGAAAGCCGTGTACCGAGTGCAACTGGCCAACTATCATTACGGTGATTCCTTTACGGAATCACAGGTTAAATCCTTGTATTCTTAACACTCGTTCAACAGTTAAACACCTTGTTATCGTTAGAGTAGTGACAAATAGATATGAGGGATGATGGGAAGACTCGTGACATCACTGAAAGCGAGTGGTATATATACCGGTCTGGAACGAAGGGCAGTCACTAGTGTTCGGTGACTCCATTCCAGTCAGGTAAGAAACTTGTGGTCCTAGGAACTTGCCAAACACTTGAGAAAAAACATCGTGTTAATATTAATGTCTAACATTAAATTGTTCTCCCGGATACAGCTGCCGAGAGGACCAGCAAACGAATGTCTTCTGCTCCTAAGTATCTATGGCTGCCTATGGAGTTGCCTTTCGCTGTGGACGACGGCAAGGACAAAGTGACACGCAAACATTAGTGGCGTGAGTGTATTTTGGTCACGTTTTCCATCAGTTCCCTCACGTATTATTAGGTAGGATTTAGCTAGGAATATTTATATGTATTAATATATTTCTTTATGTTTGTGTCGTGGGTGGTAGGATAAGTGTTTGTAAGAGCACCACCACGGATATAGCAAGTACGTCTCTTATTTATTAATCATTAAAGTCTGTTCATTTATTTAGTATATTCTCTTTCTTTTCTTATCTCGGCCCCTGGGGGTGGAGGACCTAATAGTAGTAATAGTGATAGTGGGGGTAGTGGTGATAGTGGCGATGCCCAAGTGGTGTCGTGGTGGCAGCATAGAAAGTAGATAGAAAGTAGTAGATGAGAAGATAGTGTCTATAGTGAAACGTTACACAATTTTTCCCATATGTTTATGTATCTATATCTAAAGAATTCGTATCAAACGTTTTTTTTGGCACCAATTATTCGTTAGATGGGAAATTCTACTGTACAGTTCTTAATTAACTTATCAATACAGATTCGTTTTTACACACCTTCCTCATTTTCATCACTATTTTTTCTTCATTACCATTTTTCTCTGGACTAAAAACCATATGTACGATTTCAAAAGCAGTGTAATGATGAATTGTAGCCACATTACCATTAGCATGCAGCCATTCCGTTACAGCATATCTTCATTTATTCATGATGCAAGCTCCTTGGCAGCAAGATCAGTTACATCCTTAACGTAAGCAAGAAGTTCCTGTATGTTTGTCTTTACAAATCCTGAGCCGCTGAATCCATGATGGTGTTATACAGAAGCAGATTTTAATAATTACGCAAATAAATAAGAAAGAATGCCTGTTTGCTGTCGGAAGCGTGAGCATACAGCTGATTCTGTGTACAGCGCCATCAAAACAAACGGCGCCCTCCGAAAACCGTGGCACGCCAACTCGGGAAATTTGAGACTGCACTCAGAAATTAATGCCGGAAAACTGAGGGAACCGTAATATTGATTGCCGGATTAGTGATGGCCAACCTGTATAATGCCAAAAAAATTAAAGTGCTAGAAATGGGCTGTAGTAGAATAAGATAGAGGAAAATATTCAATGGTAAATGAAAAAATTTGGATAAATAAACTAAACAGTGTCTAAAAATATTTGAAAGTATGGATTACAGATAATTTTTTCCCTAAGAAACATATTAATAAAATCACAGGAAATACATATAAGGTGCTGAAAACTATATGAATGGCTTTCAAATATATGAATGAAGAGATGATTAAGAAATTGATAACGTCATTGATTCGACCAAAATTAGAATATGCATCAGTGATTTGGTTACCATATAAAAAGGATATAAAATAAATCATTGAGAGATTACAAAAAGCAGCTATAAAAATTACTCCAAGCCTGAGAAATTTACGGTATGAACAAAAATTTCTAAGCTGAAACTCCCAACTCTTGAGAAAAGAAGAGAAAGAAGAGACTTTATAGCAGTGTATAGAGCCTGAAAAGGTCTGGAAAATATGTATAGAGATGACCTATTTGTGTGGAACGACAGATATATTCATGTATATTCAGTACGAGCATAGCTCTTTTCCTGTATGTTACAACTAGGTAAATACAACGATTTAAATACATAGGAAGGAAGAATTACCAGACCCCGACTCCTGCTGGATTGTTAAGGTCAAAATTAAACAATTTATCTCCATATTAATTTTCTGTTAGGTGCAGAAGGGTTTCTGAATAAAAGATGATCATTACAGGTAGACTGACCCTTTTTTTTACTAATCAACCTAACAAGCATGAAAAAAATGATTAATTACAGTGCTTTATAATTAATAATCATTTAGATTACCTTAATGTAAGAGAAACAAAAAACATACCAATAAGATTTTCTGCAAAATTCCATGCATTTGTTTCCACATCATCAAAGGTCCGAAGGATGTGTGGCTTGTAATTATTGTATACAGCTCGCCACTTAACATAGAACCACTCTCCCAAGCGATAAGTGAAGGCCTCAATGGACTCTCGGGCTTGCAGGTAAAAATGTTTGGCATACTGTAATATAGAAAAATTGGGTTGCTATGACAAAACCATTTTCATAAGTCCATAATGCATGACAAATTCTGTAATTATAAAACAATAGTTAAATCCTAAGATCAATTTAATATATATATATATATATATATATATATATATATATATATATATATATATATATATATATATATATACATATATATATAATATATATATATATATATATATATATATATATATATATATATATATATATATATATATATATATATATATATATATATATATATATATATATATATATATATATATATATATATATATATATATATATATATATATATATATTCATCTATCTATGTATCTATCTACCTATCTAGGTTGCTTTCCCCTAAAACGGGTTAGCTAAGACAAGGCAGACATACATATACACTCCTTTCACTTAGCCTCAAAGTCCTCACAGGAGAAGATAAGTACAACACACCCAAATATTACGCGTCAGATCAGTCATGCAAATAGGGGCGAGGGTGGGAGTCGTATCCAAAACAGAGTCCAGTCCATAAGCGTCTTTGCCACTTCATATCTAACTCTTGCCCTCTCCTTTCCCGTGCCTGATATGATCCAATGGTCACACATGATGTGCGAGAACCTCCTCAAGGGATCACATCTGACCAAATGGACATTTGACCGAAAATTGAACGACCGAACAGACAACTGACAAATTTGTTATTTATTTTAATACGTATACAAAATTTAGATGTCTCAATTTTTATTAACCTAATCCTGCCGAATGGACACTGTGAGCAAAAACCCCTGTAGAGAGACCAAATTATAATAATATGAGATGGCCAATATCACAGTTATGACACAGCAGTGGATGATTATTTTAGAAAATATTCTTATTTCCATATAACAAATTCATAAGGAAATATAACTAATATTCATGGTTTGTGCGGAAGAAAAAAATTAATGTTGTTAAACAACCTACAGAACATTTTTGTGAAATTGAAGGTTTCGTACTTAGTTACCTTCAAAAAATAAATGAATAAATAAACAAATGAATAAATAAAACATGAAATCAAACTTGGGTACATATTTTTTGCCTTTACCAACAGATCTGAGTTGTCTCATCTCTAGGGATCATCAATAATATTTACTGTCTCCTGAATACAAATTGATTCGTCTTACTACCATCCATCTACCACCTTCCACTTTTTTTCTAATTATTTTATATTTTTTCAAAGTGCCATAGCTGATATAGCTGTCCTTTTATTTGAAAAGGCTTCAACTGCTGACACCTGCTGACATGTCACCTAATTTCCTTCAATGTGCACAGTCTGATACTGACTTCCTTAAATCTATCCTCACAGATGATGAAACATTGGTCTATAGCTATGATTTTTATACAAAATCTCAGTCATCAGTGTGGAATTATCCATCATTACCAAAATCAAAGAAAGATAACCAAGTTCAGAACAAAACTAAAGTGTTGTCAACGTTTTTATTTATTTTTTACAAATATGGTGTTGCTTATTGTTTGTTTTTTGTTGTTTTACAATAAAAGGGTATTGGCTAAGGGAAAACAAAAATAAGTTTTAAAAAAATCCCGCTTGTCGCCAGACCCTGTAAAGAAGACAGTAGGAGAAATATAGACATGGGGGAAAGTCCAATTTAGTGTGAGAGGTGTCTTGACAATCCTCTTTTGAATGAGTTTAAGTCATAAACAGGTGGAAAAACAGACAAAGGAAGAGAGTTCCAGAGTTTACCAGTGTGAGGGATGAAAGAGTGAAGATACTGGTTAACTCTTTCATTAGGAAGATGGACAGAATAGGGATGAGAAGAAGTAGAAAGTCTTGTGCAGCGAGGCCACGGGAAGGGGGGATGCATGCAGTTAGCAAGTTCAGAAGAGCATTCAGCATAAAAATAGCAGTAGAAGATAGATAAAGATGCAACATTGCGTCGGTGACTTAAGGAATCAGGACAGTCAGTTAGAAGAGAGAATATGCTCCAGAGGATTAAACTGTGAACATGGGGTATTATTTGCAAGCAGGTCATACACTGTCTCTGATGCAGTATGCCCCAAACATCAATTGTCTTTAGGTCAATGACAGCTCCACTATGGTAATGCACTGGCATACTCAGAACGGACTATCCAACAATTTTCGGCAAAACATCAGATTGACACTATTCTACAGACTTTGCAGCGTGTGGCTTTTTTCCTTTTCCTAAATTAAAGTTCCACCATAGAGTAAAAAAAAATGAAGATGTGGAATATATTAAAACAAATAAGACACAGCAGCCGTACTCAATAGGCAAGAGCTTCAAGAAGTGCTTTGAACAGTGACAAAGCAGATGAATTAAATGTATTGAGTCACAAGAGGAGCATTTAGCAAACTGTTAGTAAATATTTTCAGGAAATCAGTCGATTTAGGAGTGGTTCCTTCAATGTGGAAGCAAGCGAACGTAGTTCCTATTTTCAAGAAGGGAGATAGAGCAATACTGTCTAATTACCGACCCGTCAGTCTGACTTCAATTGTGGGTAAATTATTAGTCTGTTATTAGAAATAACATTGAGAGCATTTGGAAAAGTTTAGTTTGAAAAATTATTCACAACATGGGTTCACCAACGGTAGGTCATATCTCACTAACTTATTGAGTTTCTATAAGAAGGTTTATGAGGCAGCAGATAATGATGAGAATTATGATATTATATACCTGGACTTCAATAAGATATTTGATAAAGTACCACATACAAGATTCCTAAGTAAGATTAGAGCACATGGAATTGATGAGAAGGATCTTCGCTGGATTAGGTCTTGGCTAAGCGATAGGCAATAAAGTTACAATTAATGATTCTTAGTCTAAGTGGGGATGTTAACAAGTTAGGTTCCACAGAGATCTGTTTTTGGGTCATTACTATTCTTGATATACATTAACGACTTAGACAATGGGATTAGTAGTGATATCAGTAAATTCGCTGATGATTCTAAGATAGGTAGGATTATTAGATCAGATAGATAAAGGACCTGCAGAGAGACGTAGATATATTAAACGAGTGGGTGGTCAGGTGGCAGATGGAATTTAAGAATGTTTTATTAAAGTAACAACTTTTTTTTGTGAATATACCTACCCACATGTAATTACATATGCCTATCTTCCTTATCCTAACACAGAAAAATGACCTACACCTCATTTAGAGATCATTCTATGGTTCTCTCCTCCCCTATCAATCACCATGCGCATGTGCAGAGGACAGCTACCACAGCAGCTATCCAGAACAGTCAGTCATTTGGACTACAGAAAACATGTAACTTAGAGGGGAGGGAGGAAGGAAACCTCCTCATGTAATTACATATGGGTAAGTATATTCACAAAAAAGGATTTTACTTTAAAAAAAACATTTTGTTGTTACATATACTAATACCCATATGTAATTACATATGCCTGATTCCCAAGTATAGGAGGGAGGAAGTTACTTCACACTAAGGAAACACAAGAACCATAAACACGATCTCCAACAATAAACAAACAAGCGAACAAACAAACGAACAAACCCACAAGGTACCCAAACACAACTGTAACCTGAACCCCGAAAAACAGGCACAGCACCAGGACCAACAAAGGATCAATGCACTACCCTCAGAGCTGCAACTATTGGACCCAGGGAGAAAGTATCCAGATACTTATGAGTCACGTCTCTGAGATAAAAAGACGCAAAGGTTGTCATGCACTTTCAGGTACCGGCCTTGAGAATAGAAGCCAATTTTCTAACCTTACGGAATAAAGCACTAGTAGCCACTGCACGAAATTCATGAGAAGTTACTTTCGTAATGCGACACTCTTCCTGAGAAACATCGTTATAGGCACTTGGCAAATCCACATAGAGAGAATATTTGGATGAACAGTGTGCCTTGGATCTGAGACCGTAACAAAAAAAGCCAAGAACAGGAAGAACGACAATCTTAGTCCGTCGAAAGTACTCACGTAAAGCCTTGACCGGACAAAGAAGACCATCTTCTTCCTAATCCCCAACGAACTCTGTAAGAGCAGGAATAAAAAACTCATCCAAGTATTCATCACCAGGACGTTGCGTCTTAGCCAGAAAATCTGGAGCTAAGGAGAAAGACATGGTCGTCCATCCTTTATAAAGACTCACTTCTGCTGAGAGTGCCTGAAGTTCACTGACATGAAGAGCTGAAGCAAGTGCCAGAAGAAACACCGTCTTAAGGGAGACCTCCCTTGTAGAGGCTGCCCGCAATGGCTCATACGAAGCTCGCAACAGGGAGCGAAGCACTATGGATAAGTTCCAGGCTGGTAGCCGAGGGATACAAGAGGGAACGGAGACAGCAAAAGAGCGGAAAAGAGCAGTCAAATACTTATCAATGGTAAGATCTATGCCCAACTGACGCAGAACAGAGTCCAATGCCAAACGATAACCTCTAATTGCGGACACCGACAGGTGCTTGGTATCTCGCAGAAAAAGGAAGAAATCTGCCATTTTCATAATAGAGGCAGAGCATGAACCAAACCACTCGACTTCCACCAATCACAGTACACTCTCCACTTTGCCTGGTAAACTGAGGAAGAGGACTGTCTAACTGGTTGGGACAAGAATCTAGCTGCCCTGCGCGAAAACCCTCGCGCTCTGAGGAGACGCTGGAGTCTCCATGAGAGAAGTCGGAGCATTCCTGGGGACTTGTGGAAGAGATGACGATGGGGCTCGCGAATAAGGGACCATCACGACGGCAGTGCTTGTGGACTGTCCACCAAGAGATCCAGCAGTAGGGGAAACCAATCCACCTGCGGCCACAGGGGAGCCACCAACGTCATACGTACACACTGCGAATCCCGAACTCTCACCAGAACGCGACAGATGAGAGCGAACGGGGAAAAGGCGTAAAGAACGAGACCTTCCCAAGGGAAGGAGAACGCCTCTCGTTTCCATGCTGTCTGATCCGCAAGAGTTGACATATACAGAGGGAGACGACGAGTCAGTGCTGTGGCGAAAACATCCACTAGAGGAGAACCCTATACCTGGAAGACAGCCCTGCACACCTCTGGGTGTAGGGTCCACTCCTAACACACACATTTCCGATTGAGAACATCCACGATTGAATTGTGACGTCCTGGAATGAACATGGGAACCAATTATATGGAAAGGCTCTCGCACCACCGGAGAACTTCCCCTGCAAGGACCGACAGGGACTCAGAACGAGTACCCCCCGAGTTCCTTAGATAAGCCACCACCGTGGAGTTGTCAGACATTATGGAGACTATAGAGCCCAACAGATCCTGACAAAACTTCTGTAGGGCTCGAAAAATCGCTAAGAGCTCCAGATGGTTGATATGGAGACCCTGTACTTCCGTAGTCCACACTCCTGACACCAAGGAGGCTCCCAGATGCGCCCCCCATCCCTGTCGGGATGCATCTGAAAACAGAGTCTGCTCTGGAGGAGATCCTGAGAATGGAGCACCCTTCAGGAGCTTTTCTGGAGCCAGCCACCAAATAACGTCCTCTAGACACTGGGGATTGGAAGCCACCCTCCACCAGTCTGGGTTGAAAGCGGTTTTCCACTGTCCTTTCAGACATCATTGAAGGGAACGCACCCGTAGGCGGCCGCCTGGAACCAGCCTCTCTAAGGACACCAGAGGACCCAGCAAGGACCTCCACAGGGGAACTGGTGAAGCTTTGTGCAAAAAGTAGCGTCGGGCCACCCCTTGCAAGCGGCAGACACAATCTGGAGACGGAAAAACTAGGGCTCTTTGAGAATCCAACACCATTCCGAGGAACAGCTTCCTCTGGCTGGGGACTATATTGGACTTGTCCCAATTGACTTGAATTTCCAGCTGGGAACACAGAAGAAGCAGAGCCCTTATGTCGAAGCTGCATTGAAATTCCGCAGGGAACATTCCACCTGTTCTCTGCGGACCTCTTGAACCAGGGGAGAACGAGGAAGCACCAAGGGAGTGGGGCCTTGGCGCGAACTCCCAGAGGTGCACTCGACCCCAGTCTGCAGCGTGGAGGATTGAGACGAAAGTTCTGGCAGTTCCAAGAACTCCCTAATTCTCCAGATAGCGGAGCAAAGAAATGCCGCAGCGATAGACCCAAGCTGATACGGGAGCCATCGCCTTGGTAAAAACCTGAGGCCGAAGCATAGAGTTTGAACCTGCAAGACCGAGGATGGATTGGCACCTGAAAGTATGCGTCTTTCAGGTCCAAAGAAACCATCCACTCCCCCTCTGTCATTGACTCTAGGACCGAGGACACTGTTTCCATTCGGAAGGGAGTTACCCACTGATGAGGGAAGGATCATGTCACAAACTTAAGTCACAGCTGTGACACCGGCGCCCCAACCGACTTCCACTGTCGGGGCAGAACTAACCAGAGGTCCCCCCGACTTCCAAAGTCGGGGCAGAACCTGAGAGCCTAAACCCACAAACTCGACTAACAAGGGATGGCCCAAACTATTAGCATGACTTTTGAGTACTCCTGGGTCTAACCCCGGCACCACAGCCAGTAAAGGCTAAGCCACGGGCAATTTGGGAGACAAGGACCCGTTGAGAGGAGTCCTGCTCCCTCTGCTCAACAGCCGCAGGCGTTTGGCCATCAAAAAGAAACTGGCCCATAGGAGAGGACATCAGCTGCCTTCTCTCCCTATCACCGTAAGTCTTAGGCAGGCAACCCACCATGGATTGCTGACGTAATAACAACATTCGCAGCCGAAGCATTTCTGAAGGCTGTATAATATCCAAATTTGCCTTAGCGAGCACATTCAAGCAGTTGAAAACCTGCTGTGATGCCTCGGAGGACAAACCTGCGAAAGCACCCAAAACTTGATCAATCCAAGAAGTGATATCTACAAGACCACTCAAAACTCCTTCTATTTGGGTAGCCAGACGCCAAGGAAAGGTCACCAAAAGGTCCTTGTTTTGCATCAGGTGCCGCACTTCTTCATTCAGAGGGGAAGGCCCACGCGAAGACCCCTCTGGTGTATACCAACGATCTACCCGTAAGCCCCACCTCTAGGGCAAGGAAAGTTTAGCCGAAGCTGCATTGAGGTTCCGCAGGGAACATTCCACCTGTTCTCTGCGGACCTCTTAAGCCAGGAGAGAATGAGGAAGCACCAGCGTGGAGGATTGAGATGAAAGTCCTGGCAGTTCCAAGAACTCCCTAACTCTCATTATAAGCTCACTAAAGGAGGTCGGAACCTCACCCGCCGGACTGTCCGACTGAGGGTGGCTTTCGTCAAACGACTCATCCTCCACTGCCAGTGAGGGCAAGGGAAGGCTTGTACCTACAGCCTGGCTCACTACTGTGGTACTGGGGCCCACCCCGACTTCCTCTGTCGGGGCGTAACTTACCGAGGCCCCCCCCCCCCCGTCTTCCTCTGACGTGGCGGAACCATATAGCACAATCCTACATTCCCTACTGACAAGGTATGGCTCATGCCAACAGCCTGACTCTCCACTGTATTACTGGGACCCACCCTGACTTCCTCTGTCAGGGCAGAACTCACTGGGGCCCCCTTGACAACCCATATGGGGGAGGGACCTGAGAGCACCATCCCTTACTCTCTACTGATGAGGGAAGGCTCATGTCACAAACTTGAGTCACAGCTGTGGCACCGGCGCCCCCCCGACTTCCACTGTCGGGGCAGAACTGACCAGAGGTTCCCCCGGCCTCCAAAGTCGGGGCAGAACCTGAGAGCCTAAACCCGTAAACACGACTGACAAGGGATGACCCAAACTATCAGCATGACTTTCTGCAGTGGCACTGTTTCGGCCCACCCCGACTGCCTGTGTCGGGGCGGAAGAAACCAGGCCTCCCCCGGAATTCCCAAGTCGGGGCGGGGCCTGAGAGCACGCTCCCTCAAATTCTAAAAAAGAGGGAAGCTCGTGCCAACAACCTGAGTCACTGCTGTGGGGTTGGGGCCCACCCCGACCTCCGGGGCCCACCCCGACGTCAACTGTCGGGGCGGAACCTCAGGACACATCCCCTGTTGATACAAAACACCATCAAAGGTAGCCGACACAACACTGGTATTGGTAAATGCACTGGAAACTGGCGCCATAACACAAGGTTGAGGGGGAAGAGGCGAACGCAAATCTACCCCTTCGGCCCCGGTAACCTTCGGACGCGGGGCAGCACCCAGACCCGCTTCCCCAGCAGCTTCAGCTGCAGGAAGAAACCCAGAAAAAAGAAACCCAGAGGGAGGAGAAAGCAAAGCCGCCGACAACTGAGCTAAGGAAGCCTTGACCGAAAGCTTATCAAACTCAAAAACCTACGAATCCACCGGGAATCTGAGGGACCGGGACTTCTAACAGCTGTCTCTTCTCCTCTGAGCCTCCAGATGACTTAGACCGTTCCTTACCTTTAGAAACACCATCTTTCATCCAAAAGGCAACATAACACTTAAACCGAGACTCAGAAAGGTGACAACACTCCTACCAAGTTATACAGCTGTATTTGTTTTCAAATTTTTTTATACAGAATAAAATAGATAAAATATTGGCAACCCCATTGCATAAGAAAACATTATGTATATTGAAATAACGTCAAAATTTCGATAGTTACTTCGGTTTTTTTTTATAGAATTGTGTTTATGGATAGATTTGGCAACTCATCCCACCAGCTTATATCACGCATACATTTCACTCAGCGTCAGTTACAAAGGTCCACGTCATCCCTGCAAGGTGGCAATCTTCACACACACACACACACACACACACACACACACACACACACACACACACACACACACACACACACACACACACACACACACACATACACACACACACACACACACACACTCAGCGTCAGTGCTCTTCCAAAGGTCAGAGTGAGAGGCTGTCGCTCCTGGGCCTCTCATCGATTTAGGCTATAATTTATAAAGTTTATGTTTTGTTCTTTCTTTTGCCAATATCTTTGGTTATTCTGAATGGATTTTTGTAATTCATTTTTTATTTGAAAGAAAATATTGTGTTCTTTATTTTCTAGTGTCTAAAATAAAAGAAATGTTATAATAAAATTTTGTAAAATTTATGAAACCTGAATTTTGCAGCATTTTTAATTATTCAGAGAAATTTTTTTTTTTAAATTCAGAGGTATGCGTTTGATGAAATGTATTCACTAAGTTTTGTTCCCTAGACTCTAAGCTTTAATTTCATACCAAGCTGAATGATGTGGAAGGATTTTCCATAAAGTAATAGTATCATTATATCTTTACTATAACTTCACTACGCTTGATATATACATGGGTGGAATACAATACCTTGAGGAATTATACACTAATGTAAGGGGTAATAATACCTAAGTTCATTAAAGAGATTGAAAAAATCGTAGGACACATTCACCTATAAAGCGCCCCTACACCCCCTTAAAGCCGGCGCAGGGGTCCGGCCGAAAAGGTAAACAATGGGAACGCGGGTATAAAAAATTTACCCGGCAGTTACCTGCAACGCTTAATACACTGCCTAGCGACATAGTACCCGCCACGGAAGGGCAAATAAGCCAAAAAACAAAAGCTAAAGACACTTAGCAAGGTAAATGAGGAGTAGGTGTTTCCCGTGCAAGGCTGAAAGCACAGAAAAATGACTGACTGTTCTGGATAGCTGCTGTGGTAGCTGTTAGTTAGTGATGGGCGTTCCGGCTCTTTTCCGAGAATCGAGTCTTTCGTTCTCGTTCACTCAAAAGAGCCGGCTCTTCCGGCTCCTAAACGGCTCAAATACTTTTTTTTAAGTAGTTCCACATATTCTGTTTATAGTCTTTATAATTTAGAAGAAATTTCTTAGGATAACTTTGCTAGTTAGCTTTCAATACCTATTGATTTAAGGAAAGGTGAAAAAGCTTTAAAAAAATATTTAATTTAAAACAAATATTTTTTGTTATCATTAACCGTTGGCGACAGTAGGCTTACTGAGGCACATATGTGGACTTGCCTCGCCTGTTATTTGGCGGACAGACAGACAGACAAACAGACACACACACACACACACACACACACACACACACACACACACACACACACACACACACATACATACACACGGTCACACATACACACACACACACAAACATACTATGTATTTTCTTTCTTATTTAACATTTCTATATGAGAGAGAGAGAGAGAGAGAGAGAGAGAGAGAGAGAGAGAGAGAGAGAGAGAGAGAGAGAGAGAGAGAGAGAGAGAGAGAGAGAGAGAGAGAGAGAGACTCAGACAATTTTTCGTTCATGGTCACACACACACACACACACAGACACAGACACACACACACACACACACACACACACACACACACACACACACACACACACACACACAAACATACTATCTATTTTCTTTCTTATTTAACATTTATATATCAGAGAGAGAGAGAGAGAGAGAGAGAGAGAGAGAGAGAGAGAGAGAGAGAGAGAGAGAGAGAGAGAGAGAGAGAGAGAGAGAGAGAGAGAGAGAGAGACTCAGAGAGAGAGAGCGCGTGAACAATTGGCGGTTGACTATTACGTAATGTGAGTTTGAGGGGTGGTGGGGTACCCCACCACCCCTCAAATTATCAACGTAGTTAACTTGTCTTTTATCGCGTAAATATTAGTCGTACAGAAAAAATGCACTTGTGCTAATTGATGTAATTTTAAAAGTTCTATCAAATCATGTAATTTAATCTAAATTTACGCCCAAAACTTTTTTTTTAATGTTTTCATTATTTATAAACTGTTTACATGTTCTGATGGTCCAAAAAATATATATATTTATTTCCTTATTTTAATTATTCGCAGATTTTTTGACTTAAACTCCATAGTTTTCGTTTTTACAAAACGAAATGTTAAATACTAGTTTGACAAAAATTATGTTAAATAGTTATTTTCTCACCTTCAAAAGGCCTTTCAGCTGGTGTAGTCTGATTTTGAATAACGCTAATAGTTAAGGAAAAATTTTTTTCGATGGTCATTTATCATTGAGTTTCATTTTCAATAGAATGAAAAGAAAGCTTGTTTCATTTAATTTCCCTAATTACTCGTAGCAATTTTACGTCAATTTCATAGTTTTCGAGTTATAAGGTAAAAACCTTAACGATTAGTTTGACAGAAAAAATGCACCTATAATCATTTAAATAATTTTAAAAGGCGTATCAGCTAGTGTAGTTAGATTTTTTATTTTATTTTACTCACAGGTAATGAAAAAAACATTTTCTTCATTATATAAAGAGTAATTTCATTTTTGAATGTCGCAACAGAAAGTTTGGTTCATATTCACTCTTTGTCTATTCGTAGTCATTGTACGTATACCTTATGGTTCTCGAGCTATAATGAGAAAATCAGTTTTGTGTTAAAAAATAAACTATGGAAAAAAACATACTTAGTTAGTACAACATATACACTGTATGAGACACGTTTTGAGACGAGTTCTATAATTTAATTTAACCTCTTAATATTATCAGATTGTCTTCATTTACAGATATGTTGTAGGGAATATTATATTGTACATTCCACATCATTGGCCTGCCATATACACCAAATATTTTCTGAATTATTCATATATATGTGTTTTATGTGTTAAGTTACTCCTCTTTGCTAGAGGGGAAGCCACTTGGAAACACAGTATTCTTTGTTAACTTGAAAGGGTAACTTAATTATTTTACTATATCATTTCAATAACTATGCTTCATACTCGTAATAATTATTATTATTATCATTACTATAATTATTAACAATCAGTAATTATTGCATTTTGTTAGAAAATTGCAAAAATATGGAAAAATTAGAAACTTAAACATAAACGGCTCTCAAACAGCTCTCAAACGGCTCTCGAGAAAGATCCGGCTCTTCTCGTTCATCTGGAAGAGCCGGCTCTGTGAACCGATTCGTTCACGAGCGCCCATCACCATGCGCATGCGCATGGTGATTGATAGGGGAGGAAAGAACCATAGAACGATCTCTACATGAGGTGTAGGTAATTTTTCTGTGCTAGGATAGAGAAGATAGGCATATGTGATTACATATGGGTATGTGTATATGTAACAACAAATTGACAAATGTTGAGTAATGAATGTTGGTAACTTGGAAGAGAAAATTCATAAAACAGGTACAACATAAGCAAGGTAACACTGAATGGATCAAAATGTGAGAGATTTGGATGTATAGGTTAACTCAGACCTCCGTCCTAGAAAACAATTAAATGAGGCTAAAAATCGGGCTGATATGGCTGATATAATACGGTCCCCGTATTATAAAATGGATATAAGATTGTTAGTCAGTACAGAGAAGGATGATCAAAATAATAGAGGAGATTAGTAATTTCAGTAATGAGAAGAGACTGAAACTTTTGAAATTACACTCATTGGAGAGGCATAGAGTAGGGGGAGATCTAATTGAAGTATTCAAGTGGGTGAAGTGGGTTTTATCAAGAAGGATGTAGGAGAAGTGTTTACGATCAGTAGGTAGGATACAAAAAGAAGTAATGGATTCAAACTGGGAAAAATGTAGATTTAGAAAAATTATTGGCAGAAATTGGTTTATAAATAGAGTGGTGGATAATTGGAACAGATCTAGTTAGCAGATAGTTAGTGCACAGACGTTGGGAATTAAAAAAAAAAAAAAAAGACGACGGCTTTATGAATGGAGATGAGAGGAGGATGTAGGTAATACGGGAGTATTGGAGTAACATAAACTACCACGTGTAGGCCTCTGGTCCTTTTGTAGCTTCCTTATATTCTTATGTTCTTATTTAAAAGAGGACTAGCTAGTTTTTTTAAAGTAAGTTTAGTACACTAATAAATATAGCAATAAAAGAGTAATTAAAAGAGGACTATTAATTTTTTCAAGTACGTAAGTTTTGTATAATAGTAAAAGTCCAGCATGTCTCAATTCTTTTTGACACAGCTTGTATATATATTATTAAAAAAATAAATAGATAATGAGACAAAATGACAAAATGTTAAATACCTGGTCATATTTCTCAGCTAACATAATAAATAGCGTTTTGAGTTTCTCCTTGAGGTCAGGTCCTTCCACGTCCTGCAGGAAATAGAAACATCAGCATAGTGTGATGTACATGTGATGCCAATAAATTAATACAAATTTTTTTATCTCTATAAACATTGATTCATAATGAAACTTAACAACTCACAGAAAGGAATTCTTGTATGAAGTCATGAAGCTTTTTCAAATATCTAGTAAGCTGGCCTTTTAACTCCCCTTTAGCCAACTTTGCTTTAAGTGCCTGGAATGGTGTGCTGAAAAAACAGTTTAAGCATATCTTAGAAATAATCACATAATAATACATCTGTAATATGTAGTAAAGTTTGAAATATAAGTATAATTAAAGGTTGTCTGTAATTGTTCAGCAGTAGCTAGGTGTCACGGTTCCTTATAAAAAGAAGTAGAAGCAGAAGAAGAAACCTGTAACACACATTTCCTCTAGAGACCGTAGGATGGTGGGAATGACAAACTGGACAGACTCCCGAACCCTGAGTTCCATGGCTGTTGAGTTGATGCTGTTGTAGAGCTGCCACATATCTGAGACAAACTCCTCCGATTCAGCTCTGTAACAAGAATATGTATATAAGTATCCACGTGATTTAATGTATTAAGGTACAACCAAATTACAAGCTTATAAACTCTATAAGAAAACTGTGATGCATGCCAAGCAGAATTTATTTACGCTGAGTTCTGAAAATGATTATCCAGAATATACATATGCAAGAAAAAAGGTCCTCCAAATATCTATATATAAGTTATCTTAGCCCAGTTATCACTGAAACTGACTGGCGTACGAGGAATACCAAGCAATTATATTATATTCTATAGTCTCTGATGCCTCATTCCCTCCACGAACGTTCCCCAGGAGGATTGCTATGGCAGAAGTGTCTTCACCTCTCCCTATCCACACACTCCCTCCTTGCTAGTTCAATGCTTCCCCTTCTATCAGCAACTCTTTCATGCATGTACTCCTTCACCCAATCCTACCATCTTACAACTGGCCTTCCTCTCCTTCTCGGTTTCAATCACACAAACTTTCTTCACAAATTCTTCCACTTTCCGCACTTGTGTTTATCAGTTACTCACCAATTCAACTTACTCCATCCACACTTCACTTTCCAACCTCATCTGCTATCTCTATTTCCATCCCTTCCATTCATGTCTCCAATTAACACTATTCTACTTCATCTTCCAATCTCAATCAGACAATCATTCACAAAATTTCAGAACTTTCTCATCTACCCCAAGCATAATAAAAAGCATGGTAAGACTGTAGTTTTCCATGTTTCTTATTTCCTTTTCCTCTTGGAACCTCTGGATGGTAAAGACACGCTTTAACTCTAAAGGACCAAATGAAACATGTATTTTTTACATTTTAAACACACTTTCTAAATATTTGAATTAGGGTTGCAATTAGCTACCTTGAGAAAGTAAATAAATAAATAAATAAATAAATATATATATATATATATATATATATATATATATATATATATATATATATATATATATATGTGTGTGTGTGTGTGTGTGTGTGTCTGTGTGTATATATATATATATATATATATATATATATATATATATATATATATATATATATATATATATATATATATATATATATATTGTTACGGTCACACCGCAGGACACGGTTCTTATGCCCTAGTGCCGGGTGTCAGCTTATGAACAACCCAGTCACAACCACATTACGGGCGTGTGCGAACTGTAGTGCTGATGTTTATACGTCCTTTTAACCCACCAAAGGACAAGGAAAGTCGACTATCCCGTAAGACTAGTCTTCTCCGAGGGCCACTCGCCGGCGGCTGGACAACTAGGCTATAAACAAGATGTGCCCGGTTAAGGAACCTGTGCACTCTTAGCCCCCAAACACAACACCTACAGCCACCCCGTTAACTAACGTTAAGAGGTCGCCAGTCCTTTTTACCCTCCAAAGGACAAGGAATCTCCCAGTAGTAACCACCTTCTCCTCCTTACATTCTAAAGAGACCTACAGCGAGCACTAGGTTACAGTGCCTAGACAAGGAGCTATCGCTCTAATCAGAATACCGCCCACAAGGTGTCTTTCCACCCACTCATGGTTGGACATTAACCCCTCTCGACTCAATTAACACCCTGCAAAGTAGCCTCCCGCGAAGGGACTCCGTACAGTGCGTTATATGAGTCGTAATAAATTAACACTAAGACGGGATTACTCCTCGTCTGTGTTATCCAACAAGAGGCCCCAGATGATAGGCTCTCTCTCTCTCACAATGAGGACAACGAAAACAACGAAGACAACGCCGACAAAGCAGACAACGCAGAAGCTACTTCCCAACACTCAAAAGCCTGACAATATCCAGAACCTCCTTGCGAAAACGTTCTGGATACTGAAACCCTCGGTGGAGTTACCTCAGGCGAGATGTTAATTATACAGCCACACACTCTCTTTTCACTGCTCTGTCTTGTAACTGTTTCCTTTACAGACAGGGCCTTACTGTCTAGCTACACAATATATACCCCTTATCTAACAGGCCAATCGTATAACCCACTCCCTTAAATATGAGGAGGTTACAGACAAAATAATGCCAATTTGTGGGGAGCTCAGAGCGTGAGGTGTAATCTTAGAGATTGCACGAGGCTAACTGAGACTAACACACACGGGGCCCAGCTCCTGCAAGTGTTGCCATATGGTGTTCACCGGGCGGACTCGTCTCTCCCACACCGCGTCCAGCTCATCACGTAGCCTAGGTAAAAACACTTTCCTTCACAAAATCATTGCTGGCCACAGAGACGACGTAGGACAACAACAAACATACGAGAAGAAGCAGAAAAGAATTTGCTACAAGACGAGATACTTTGTAACGCAAAGAAGAAATAAGAAAAGACAGGAAAATTAGGTGCATAAGGAAACAGAAGTTAAAGTATCATTGAGCAAGACTCGCCTTAATACTTGCTGGCAACTCACCACTACCCACGACTGCTCCCTCTCCATCCTACCACGGCTGGCAGTTCGACGCCTCCCGCGCCTCCTCCAACCAGCCACGTGGGTCCCGCAACACAAAGGCGTAACCCCCTTCTTGTCACGTAGACATGTCTCTAACACTTCCCGCGGGGAAGGGCCCGCAACACGCCCCCCCTTAAAGGAAAAATTTTGTAAGTCTTACGGACTTATAAAATTTTTAAGCTGTCTGAGTTATTCCCTGGCTCGCGACAAACAATCGGCCACAACATTGTCTACCTCCTTAATGTGGCGAACCTCCAGGTTATACTCCTGCAAGAGTAAACTCTACCGAGTGAGTCGCACATTTTTTAATTTATACTTATCTAAAAATTGCAAAGGACTATGGTCAGAATAGATGGTGACTAGGGGACCATAGGCCGGAACATAGATTTCGAAATGTTGCAGAGCCGAAAGAATGGCCAGTAACTCTTGCTCAATAACAGAGTAGTTCCTTTGGGCGGGAGTAAACTTCTTAGAGAAGTAGCAGACAGGGTGATTCACTTGGTTTTCGTCGGGCTGCATGAGAACTGCGCCCACCCCGGCCTGGCTGGCATCGACCACCAAAGCAAAAGGCCTAGTAAAGTCCGGAGCCCGTAAAACTGGTTGGCCGCACAAAAGGTCTTTTACTTGGAAGAAGGCGCTCTCACACGCCTCACTCCACGCCCACTTCTTCCCCTTTTGCAAGAGGTCAGTCAAAGGTGCCAGCAAGGTGGAATACCCTGGCACAAATCGGCGGTATTAGCCTACTACCCCAAGGAACCTCTGCAGAGCGCGGCGACAGGTCGGCGCAGGGAACCGCCTGATCGCCTCCACTTTGGCTTCGGGAGGAGTGATGTAGCCGTGGCCCAAGACATTCCCCAAGTACTGGATCCGAGCCTTAACAAAGTCACACTTGTCCAGGTTGACCACCAACCCAGCCTCCTGGAGTCGTGCAAACAGTGCCTCCACGTTGTCAAGGTGGTCCGACCAACAGGTGTCATAGATGACCACGTCATCGATGTACACGACGCAGTGCTGGAGACCATCCACCACCTGGTCCATTAAACGTTGGAACGTGGCTGGGGCATTTTTAAGTCCATAGGGCATCACCTGGCACTGATAGACTGCCCCATTAACCACAAAACTAGCTATCTCTTTAGCACGGTCCGTGAGAGGAACCTGCCAGTGGCCCTTCACCAAGTCCACCTTTGAAATAAACGTGGCGCCGCCAATACGGTCCACTGAGTCATCTACCCGGGGCAACGGGTAGGTGTCGGCCTTGGTGAGTGTATTGACCTTCCTAAAGTCAATACAAAACCTGACCTTACCGTCAGGCTTGGGTTGAAGAGTGACAGGCGAACTCCACTGGCTATACGTCCTCTTAATCAGGCCGTGCTCCAACATATACTCCAACTCATTCTCCATCAACTGCTGCTTCTGGGGATTCACTCTATACGGA
This sequence comes from Cancer borealis, assembly GCA_036785275.1. Lineage (NCBI taxonomy): Eukaryota > Metazoa > Arthropoda > Malacostraca > Decapoda > Cancridae > Cancer > Cancer borealis. The sequence goes on along the minus strand of JAXIVD010000139.1, from coordinate 171,522 downwards.
GCCAGCTTAACTGGAGTGGACTCCCCCACATCAATGTCATGTTGAATCAGGCTTGTTCTGCCTGGGACATTGTTAAAGACAGAAGGGTACTTTCCCAACCGCCGAGGCATCTCCCGCTTCTGCACCTCTCCCAGGTGTTGCAACTTCTCTTCAAGGAGCAGCACACTATTCTGCTCCCAGTACTCCGCGGGGACTACAGGTTCTGAGCCAAGAACCTCGGTGGCCTCCTCTGCACGGTAGAAAAATAGAACTAAAGATGCCTCCTTCTTGGCAGAACTAAAACAACCCTCCTGGTTCTTTCTACGAAAGTAGGGCTTCAGCATATTTATATGGCAAAGCTGAGTCCTCTTACGCCGATCAGGAGTGGCCACCAGGTAGTCTAAGTCCCCCACCTTCTTCTCAACCATATAAGGGCCACAGTAACGGGCCGCAAGCGGCTGTCCTTGTAGAGGAAGCAACACCAACACCTCCTCCCCAGGTGCAAAACTACGATACTTGGCCTTCTGGTCGTAGATATCCCTTCATTTTCTTCTGGGCAGCTCCGAGATGGTGCTGAGCCACCTTCAGCGCTTTCACCAGTCTTTCCCGAGTCCTTAACACGCTCTTCAGGAGTGACTCTGGGCGGTCCGAGTGGGGAGCACACCAGGCTTCCCGTACTAAGTCCAACAGACCGCGCACCCGGTGCCCAAACACCAACTGATTCGGGGAAAACCCTAAGGACTCAGTAGGAGCTTCCCTCACAGCAAACAAAACATAGGGAACCGCCTCGTCCCAGTCTTTCTCTCGTTCCAAGCAGAACGCCCGGAGCATAGTCTTGAGCATCTGATGGTGTCACTCTAATGCTCCTTGCGACTGGGGATGATAAGCACTAGATAGACTGTGCTTGATCCCCCACTCGGTCATAGTCTTTTCGAACAACTTCGAGGTGAAGTTGGTCCCTCCATCGGACTGAATCTCGGGAGGCAAACCAAAATGGGTAAAGAAGTTGAGGAGGACCTTAAGCACAACTCGTGCGTGGGTGCTCCTCACCGGTACAGCTTCTGGGTACCGGGTAGTTACGTCCATGATGATTAGCAAGTACTTATGACCGGCCTTGGTAGTAGGGAGAGGCCCCACTATGTCAATCAGAACCCTGGTAAAAGGAGGATCCACAGCAGGGATAAGGTGCAGAGGTGCAACAGAGGGAGTTTGGTTAGGTTTGCCCACCATCTGACAGGTGTGGCAGCTCTTCAGCAACTCAGTAATATCTCCGGCCATACCAGGCCACCAGAAATTGCCCTGCAGGCGGGCGAGAGTTTTGTGGACACCCAGGTGTCCAGCCATAGGTCCCTCATGTGCTAATAGCACCAGGGCCTCCCTCAACTCCCGAGGCACTACCATCTGTAGTACTTCGCTTCCGTCACTCTCCCTCGACCTGCGGTGTAACACCCCCCTCTGCAACAGAAACTCCTCTACCCCTCTTATCTCCTTTCCCACCTTAGCAAAACAAGGTGCCAATTCTTGGTCCCCTTTCTGTCCCTTGATGAGCAACGCCGGCTCAATGCAAGTAAGGTAGGGCGGGACCACAGGATCTGTCGGAAGGGGCGGTGCCAACACCCTGGTTCCGTCCCGGGGCCTAAGGTGTGGCGTGGACTCATCCTCCACCTCCTCATCGGCCAAAATGGATGGGCCCTCCAGATGGACCTCACCCGCCAGACAGTCACCAGACAAGGGAACAGCCTGTTCCCTGTCTCTGGTACACTCCGCAGGGGTGGGAGCCTCCAACTCCCCCGCAGAGTTGGAAGTCTCCCCATCCCTCGGAGGTGACCCCCAACAAACTGTCCGACATACCAGGCTGGGGCCCGGACTGAGTACCGAGACCCACAGCCTCACAACCAGGAAATACCAATGTTTGGATGCTTCCTCCGAGGTGCCCCGCAGAGTGAGGAATATCAGCACAAGACTCCTCTATTCCCCTTAACACTCCTTCCTCCCCCTCGGCGACAACCTCTGCCGAGTCAGGTGCTTCTATGGGTGGCTCTGCACTACGGCAGTCAGCCCCCACACCTTGACTCACTGGAGAGCTCGGCTCTGGCTCCTCCAGTTCACAAACACTGCTCTCTTTCGTCGGTGACTCTGCTGTGTCGCAGTCAACCCCTAGAGTAGCAGCCGGTTCCACCCGTCTAGCCTGAGACCGGATGACAACCCCAACAACTTCCTCCTCACTGCCCTCCATCACCGGTGACCCTGCCTCATTGTAGTCGGCCCCTAGAGCGGCAGCTTCTTCCTCACCGCTGTTCTCCTCTTCCGATGGCCCCGCTCTATCGCAGTCGGCTCAAAGAGCAACAGCCTGCGTCACTCTTTCGGTCTGCGACCGGGTGACAACAGCAACAGGGTCGGGCACACTATGCCCCGACACCTCAGAGGCCTCACCTCCCGTAGGGGTGGGCACCCAAACTCTCCCTCCAGCTAGGTAATTTCCTAGCAGGAAGTCAACACCTGCCACAGGCAGTTTTTACGCCACTGCTACTTGAGCCGTAGTGGTTATCAGTGGGCACGACAGCTTCACCTCAGCCGTCACAAACTTCTCGACAGCATTGAGGCCCCTACACAACACTGCCTTTGAAGAAGTGACCTTATCCTTGGTGACATTGCGGCACACAGACTGTTGTGCGCCAGTGTCTCGCAAGACAGTGACAGGATACTTATTCCCGTCAATCTCAACAGTGCCCCCACACAGAAATGGGCGACACCAATCCAGCTCCGAGTCAACTGGAGTCACAGAAGCAACAGGGGGGAAACAGGTGAAGACTCCTGAACCCCCTCCTCACAATCCAATACAAGCCCATCATAAGCTTTCTCTCCTTCATGAAACTTAGGAGCGAGCAGACTCTCCTCACGACCCTGGTCAGGCCACACCAGCAAGGCAACTGGTTTCTGGGGTGTCTTGGAGGGGCCCACGGTCACTAGTTTGGGACATTGAGATCGAAAATGCCCCTTGGCATGGCAGTTATAGCACATGGACTGGTTATCATACTTGGGAGTACTAAAGGTCATCTTCCCTCCTGACCCTCCCTTTGGCCCTGAAGAGGCAGCGGGGGATTGAGACTTACCGAACCCGCTCTTATTGCCAAAGCCGTGACTGTGGGGAGGGGAACGTGGAGCACCAGAACCAGCGCTACCACTGCCCCCTAGCCATCGTGGTCCTCCCTCCTTAAATCCACCTCCAGCACGAGGCTCCGAGCGATGGGCTAACACATGGTCGTCAGCCCAGGTGGCAGCCTCCTTCATCGTCTTAAAACGCTTCTCCCTGAGGAGAGGCACCAGTTCCTTATCAGCAGCATTGATGAACTGCTCCATCACCATTAACTCCTCCAGGTCGCGGAGAGTATCCACTCCCTCACTCATGATCCATCTCTTAAACGCCTGCTCTAAATGGCGGGCACACTCGAGGTAAGAATCACCAGATCTTTTCTTCCCACCTCGGAACTTTAGGCGATAGGCTTCTGGCCTCAGCCCGTAAGCCCTCAAAATATCAGCCTTAAAGTCGTCATAACTTTCTAGGTCTTCCACCGATATATTGTCGTATGCCTCCAATGCCCTGCCTTTCAGCTTATTGGCCACAAGACCAACCCATCTTCCTTTTGGCCAACCAAACTCAGTCGCCTTCTTCTCAAACCTTCTAAACCATTCTGCTACCTTCTGTTCATCAAAATCAGGGATGAGCTGTAAACTCCTTACCATCTGGCGCTCAACTGAGTTCTCCTCGCCTTCTCCTCCCTTATGAGTTGAGTTGGCCGAAGGTCAAGATCTTTCCCACCCAAATTATCTATGCTTCTCCACCTCCAACCTTTTGACTTCTAGATCTAACCTTCTCGCTTCATTCCTCTCTTCAACTTCTAACGCCACCCTTCTCGCGTCAGCTTCTGCTTCCAACCTTTTAGCCTCTCTCCTCTCTTCAGCTGCCATTCTCCTTTCTTCGGCTTCTAACTCCAATCTTCTCATTTCTAATTGGAATCTCCATGCCTCCGCTATTCCGACGG
>JAXIVD010000139.1:52500-162500 GCA_036785275.1 Cancer borealis | reverse complement strand
GCCAGCACAAGGACGACAAACAGATGTGACTAACTGACGCGCCAGCGACAGACAGACAGCCAGCAGTCAAGGAAGCCAGGCGCGGAAGACTGGGCCTGATGGCGAAGGCAGCCCCTAGCCCAACCCGACCCGTCTCGGGAGGCTAGCCGGCACTGCATCCCACGGAAGGAGTGAACCGTCATCGCTGCGACCGCTTGCTGCCAGGCTGGACCACGACACCAGCACGACAACGTGGACCAGGACTGATATAGGAGGCAGCCCCCATCTCAACCCGGCCAGTCCCGGAGGGATGGAAGGCACTGCACCATACCGACGGCCACCGAGCTCGACCGTGATTCCAGCACGACGACGTGGACCAGGACTGATGTAGGAGGCAACCCCCATCTCAACCAGGCCAGTCCCGGAGGGATGGAAGGCACTGCACCACACCGACGGCCACCGAGTGCGGAATTAATGCTGGACCGCAACACCAGCACGACGACGTGGACCAGGACTGATGTAGGAGGTAGCCCCCATCTCAACCCTACCAGTCCTGGAGGGTCACTGCACCATACCGACGGCTACCGAGTGCGGAATTAATGTAAAGTTGTTATATGAATGTATGTATATATAAATGCACTTGTATGTTTGTTCAAATGTATATTGTATGAAAAAGTCCACTATGTACTCACCCCCTTCACAACAGTACGGGTGGTTTTCCTCCGGGCTTGCCCGGTTTCCACTCACACTCAAGTACAGGATGTGAGATTAATTTTATTGCAAGTTGAGTTTTCAAATGTGAAGTTGATGTATGAAAGTATGTATATATAAAGGCTCATGTATGTTTTCCTCAAATGTATGTGTACCGAGTACAACGGGCCAACTATCATTACGGTGATTCCTTTGCGGAATCACCGGTAAATCCTCGTATTCTCGACACTCGTTAAGATACCTTGTTATGGTTAGAGTAGGTACTACTAGAGAGAGAGGATGATGGGAAAAACGCGTGACGTCACTGGAACGTAGGATATATATACCGGTCTGGGCGGAAGGTCAGTCACTAGTGTTCCGTGACCCCGCTCCAGACAGGTAAGCCTTCAGTGTTCCTAAAAGCCTTGCCACACTCTTGAGAAAAACATTGTTAAGATTAATATCTAACAGTAAATTGTCCTCCCGGATACAGCTGCCGAGAGGACCAGCAAAAGACTGTCTTTCGGTTGTGGTTTGACGAAGGCTGCATGTGGAGTTGCCTCTCAAACAAGGACGACGGCCAGAAGGACCCAGTGACTCTCAAACAATATTTGTGGCGTGAGTGTATTTTTGGTCGTTTTCCATCAGTTCCCTCACGTATAGTTAGGTAGGATAGAATAGGAATATTTGTGTTAAGGTATATGTTTATGTTTGTGTCGCTAAGGGTGGATAAGCATTTGTAAGAGCGCCACCACGGATATAGCGAGTACTTTATTTATTTATTCATCATTAAAGTTGTCCATTATTTTACTATATTCGTTTTCTGTTCATATCTCAACCTCGGTGGTGGAGGGCCAAGTGGTAGTAGTAGCAATAGTGTCGATACCCAAGTGGTGTCGTGGTGGCAGCATAGTAAGTAGCTAGAAAGTAGTAGATAAGAAGGTAGAGTTAATACCGAAACGGTACAGTGATGACAGCAGTGTCAATAGAAAGTAATATTTACCTACGGTACAGTGGCAGTAACACTGACCCTCGGTACAGTGGTTGCAGCGGTGTAGATGCAAATTACGCATCAGCCCACGTTGTCCGGAGGACGCTATAGTGTGCTAGTTAAGTAGGTAATTAGCCCCCCTTCCAGTTAATTTTTTATTCCCTTAGAGTAGTGATTAGTGATTGGTGATTAGAATAGTTACGTAGAGTTAATAGTGATGCATTGTTTTCTTTTTTTAAGTGTTAGTGATAGTGTTAGTGGACTAATACGCTCAAAGTCTCCTCTGCGGGCACATGTCCCCAGATTGTTAAGTGAGTCGCGGTCTTCGGATCGCCGGGCGTCCTTCCCCCCTCCAATTAAATTTTAATTATGAATTCTCAGATAGACTTGTTAGGCGACTCGTGGTTTCCCCAGGAGGAAGTAACAGAAGTGGGTGAACAAGCGCTTGATGGAGCAATAAAACCAGAGTGTTCAGAAGTCGGTCATCACGATCAGAGGAAAATGGAGTCGTTAGAAAGGGAAGTGGATAATTTAAGGTTTTGTGTTGAGGATTTAATAGGTGAACTGCGCCGCAGGGAATCTGCACCCCCCTTGAAAGACCAGTTAAAACCTTTTTGAAGCCACGTGATATCCCTATTCTGGAGTTACGTCAGTTGAATGGTATAGACAGCGCGGGACGACTCACTGTTTTCTTGTCACAGGTAGAAAGTTGTTCTCAGTTAACAGACGAACGACAACAAATAGTTCGGATGCGAGTAGATTCACCTCTTTCACTATTTATTCAGAATATCCTTAATAAAGAAGTTATGTCGTGGGAGAACTTTAAGAAGCACCTTACTGAACTCACCGACCAAAGTGAAGACCGTATCTTTGATTCCTTGAACGATTTAAAATATACGTATGACGAAGACCCAATAGAATTTGTAACCAACCTAAAATGTAAACTTGCGTTGTTAGAAGTACAAACAAAGTCGGGAGAGGTGCCTAACACTGAACAGCTCATTAAAAACAAACTACTGAAGGGCATGCCTAAAGAAAGTAGAGATAGGCTAGAGTTGTACTTGGACCAGAACGTAACCCTTAAAAAGTTTCTGAGCAAATTAGATAATGAGAGAATAGTGGTGCTAGCACAACAACGGGATAACGTGCGAACAATTGAACCAGCTTTACCATCCCAAGGTGCCATAGCACGTAACCCTCCGAGAACACCAACAGGGAGGGGCAATTTAGAAAGAGTCGAGAGGAGACTTAGACAATGGGATAGGAGAGAAAAATATTGTCCTTATTGTCGAGCTAATAGTCATTCTATAGCAGAATGTCGTAAACAACCTCGCCCAGGCTCCTGCTATGATTGCCTGCGGATGAATTGTCGAAGAGGACAACCAGGTTGTCCCGGGAGAATTAATATGACTCGAGGGAGAATAGCGTGACAATCACCGGTCATTAACCTGGACGTTAACCACCATGTGCTCGAAGTAATGTTAGATACAGGTAGTGATGTATCTCTACTTAAGCTTAGCACAGCGGAAGAATTAGGGCTAGAAATAAAACGTAGTTCAAGAATTCCCCCATTGCAAGGAATTACTGGTCGTAAATTACGAGTTTTGGGTCAAGCTAGTGTTACCATTTCTAGTATCAGTAATCACCCAATTACCATTAAAGTAGCGGTAATTCCTGATAATTATCTGCGTCCATCAGCCTTGCTCAGTATGAATGCCATCAGTCAAGCTACATTTACGTTAGATTACCAAGCAAGAAAAGTTTATTGGAATAACTTGATTTATCCTTTAGTGTTAACAACAAATGAATATGGTAAAGTTCAAAGGGTGGTAAGGGAAACACGACCCGCCCCTAATAACCACCCCAATAACCGCCCCAAATATGGCAGATTAACTACTCGTAAACACCTGGACTGTTACTTAACGACCATGGTGGAAATTAAAGTCGATGAACAACCTAACACAGTAGTAATGGTTGAAGCCAGACATCAATACGTCCAGAATGGAATACCAATGGTTATGACTGTCACTAAAGATCAAACTTTGTTTATCCCCGTCATTAATAACACCAAGGTAGGGTTAAACTTGCACCCCGGAACATTGTTAGTCACCTATGAACGAGTGCAAGATGAACAATTAGAAACAGAAGAAACCCCCGTTACTATCTCCCGTATTAGTGAGGCTCTCGGACCTGAGAATGATTGTGTTAGTAATTACCAAACACGCTGGGAAAAACTGCAGTCCATCCTAGAATCTCGTGATTGGTCACATTTAAATCCAGAACAGAAAGAACAATTATTTCAAATCATCCAACAACATCAAGAACTTTTTATAGTACATCCAGGCGAGTTAGGTTTAATTCAAGCAGAACCAGCTCATATACAGGTAGACGATCCAAGACCTTGCCGTACGTCTCTATACCGTTATCCCGAGAAAGCAAAGGAGGCGATTCAGTCAATATTAAAGGAGTTAGAAGGGAAAGATATTATCGAAAGTTCAACTGCGGCTTGGCTGTCCCCAATAGTTTTAGTTAATAAGCCAGGGGGAGACAAAAGACTCTGTTTAGATTATAGAAAAGTAAATAAACAACTAGCTATGGATATTCATCCTCTTCCTAAATTAGAAGTTAGTAGAGAATGTATCAGGAAGTGACTACTATGCCACTTTGGATATGAAGGATGCATATTATCAAATCGCCCTCGATCAATCCAGCAGGGACCTAACTACTTTTAGTGATGGAATCTCACTCTATAGATTTAAAAGATTGCCTTTCGGTTTGAGCTGCAGCCCCGCTTTATTCGCTAGACAAATGAACCAAGCTCTAGCCCCCCTACTTAAAGAAAATTGGGTTAAGAGTTATCTTGATGATCTTATTGTGTATGCGGCAGACTACGTTACTTTAATTGAGAGGCTGGAAAAGTTATTTAAACACCTAAGGTCTGTAGGTATAAAACTTAACCTCTCCAAGTGTAATATTGGTCAAAGACAAGTAAAATTCTTAGGACATATAGTGTCAAAGGAAGGGTATCGTCCTGACCCGCGTAACGTAGACGCAGTAACCCAAATGAAGCCACCCGCTACTATCAAGGAAACGCGACGTTTCATCGGGATGTGCTCATTCTATCGCCGCCACATAGAAAAATTCTCAAAGATTCTGGCCCCTCTTACCAACCTTACAAAAAAAGGCCAAGTATTTGACTGGACCAGTGAATGTCAGAATGCTTTTGAGACTTTAAAATGTAAACTCACCCATGCCCCAATCCTTTCTAAAGCAGTAATGAATCGGGAGTTTATATTAGAAACCGATGCTAGTGCTACTCATGTAGGAGCAGTGCTGATGCAATATGATGGGAAAGAACCACGAGTGATAGGATTCTTTTCAAAGAAATTAAGACCGGCCGAAATAAGATACTCCACAACCGACAGGGAAGCGTTAGCTGTAGTGTTAGCCTGCCGGAACTTTCACCATTATTTGTGGGGAGTGCGCGTCCTGATCCGCACCGATCATCAACCCCTCATTTCTGTGTTCAGGCAAAGAACAAAATCGCCCAGGATGAATAGGTGGATATTAGAGATGAGGGAGTTTCAGTATAAAATAGAATATAAAGCCGGATTTAAGAACGTGGTGGCTGATCAACTAAGCCGTCCAGTTAAGGTAGTTAGAATGGTAGGGCAAGATACGTTCCTAGGGATGACCAAAGATGAGTTCATACAAGCCCAAGTAGATGAACCCCGTTGGCGAGAAATGAAAGAATATTTAGAAGGAGGACAAGTACCACGACATAAATATCATCCAGTAATCTTAAATCAGTTTATTGTAGAAGATGGAGTCCTTTATTATTCTAAACAGAAAAGAGATAACACCTTGCTCTATTTGTTGGTGGTGCCCACGGTGATGAAAAAGAAAGCCCTTACTATTGTTCATGAAAAAGAATCAGGACATTTAGGTCAACTCAAATCAATATTAAAGGCGGAAGAATATTTTTATTGGCCAAATTTAAAGGCAGATGTGAAGAAATTTGTAAGAGAATGCCTAACTTGTCAGCAAACAAAGTCGGCCTCAACTTTGCAAAGGCAGTGGCGAGAATTGCCTCCTGTAAACCAGCCTTTGGATAGAATCAGTGTAGATATAACTGAAATGACTCCTGCTCGAGGAGGTCATAGATATGTATTAACCATAGTAGATCATTTTTCAAGGTTTGTAAAATTGTTAAAATTACGTTCGAGGCAGGCTGAAGAGATAGTTAGGGGTATTAGATCATACGTGGGGGACTATGGAAGGCCAAAAACGCTCCTGGCTGATAATGCTTGCGAGTTCCGTTCTCACCTCCTGGCGGACATCTGTAAAGCCCACGGAATTCACCAAGTTTACTCCACTCCATAGCATCCTCAAGGAAACTCCATCACCGAACGTTTACATAGAACCCTTAAGTCCGTGTTAGCGTGCTTGAGTAAGGGTCAACCAACTAAGTGGCCCGACTATATCACCCAGTGCCAACAAATACTCAACGCGGCGGTACACGAGACCACAGGAGAACCACACTACTTAATGTTCAATCGCCACGCTCCGAGATTTATAGGGATAACTCTACCACAGGTGGACGATGAGATAGACATTGGTGTAGCCCTGGAGGTAGTGAAGCAAACATCCCGTGACAACAGCCGGAAGTGGTTGGCGCGAGCTAATCTCGGTAGAAAAGAACAAACAGTAAGTGTGGGTGATCTAGTGTGGGTAAAGAAAGAACAAATTAGCTCTTCCATCGAACGCAAACTAGGGATAAAGTGGATTGGCCCCTATAAAGTGAAGGAAGTGAAGCAGGGAGGAGTGTCATACGAGTTGGAAAACACTTTCAGTGGCGACACAATCCTCCGGGCACCAGACAAATTAAAACGTTTTGCAGGGGAGGAAGGGTATATAATCGACATGAGCGAGATCGTGTTGCCTTCCGAGGATGGTGAGGATGATATGGAAGAGCCACGCACAGCCCGACAACGGAGGCCTGTGAGAAGATACGTAGAGGAGTGCTGAGGAGAGAGATTAATAAACAGACCCCTGAGTGTTTTAAGGAAAGGTTACTGCCTCTAAAACATTTTTTGCAGCTAAGGAGATGCCGAGCTGAAACACTGGTCCCGCAGCTGAAGCAGTGATCACCGCAATCCTGGGGGCTCTGGACTCTGCCCCCAGGGAAAGGACCTGGATGTTACCCCCCAAGGACGAAGGCTTGGTGAAGCCCCGCTGAGGATCACCACCCTGCTCAGCTTGCCAGGACTGGTGGGAGTTGGCTTCACCTATTCCGACCAGGAGGTCGAGTCACGTCTGACTCGGAAGTCTTGCATAGAGACAAGAAGAAAGAAGAAGAAGAAGAAGAAGAAGACCGATCCCGACTTATGTTGATAATATATAAACTCATGTTCTTACGAGTGTGAGAATACGAGGATTTATTTTTTTTAAAGAGGAAAGCCGTGTACCGAGTACAACGGGCCAACTATCATTACGGTGATTCCTTTGCGGAATCACCGGTAAATCCTCGTATTCTCGACACTCGTTAAGATACCTTGTTATGGTTAGAGTAGGTACTACTAGAGAGAGAGGATGATGGGAAAAACGCGTGATGTCACTGGAACGTAGGATATATATACCGGTCTGGGCGGAAGGTCAGTCACTAGTGTTCCGTGACCCCGCTCCAGACAGGTAAGCCTTCAGTGTTCCTAAAAGCCTTGCCACACTCTTGAGAAAAACATTGTTAAGATTAATATCTAACAGTAAATTGTCCTCCCGGATACAGCTGCCGAGAGGACCAGCAAAAGACTGTCTTTCGGTTGTGGTTTGACGAAGGCTGCATGTGGAGTTGCCTCTCAAACAAGGACGACGGCCAGAAGGACCCAGTGACTCTCAAACAATATTTGTGGCGTGAGTGTATTTTTGGTCGTTTTCCATCAGTTCCCTCACGTATAATTAGGTAGGATAGAATAGGAATATTTGTGTTAAGGTATATGTTTATGTTTGTGTCGCTAAGGGTGGATAAGCATTTGTAAGAGCACCACCACGGATATAGCGAGTACTTTATTTATTTATTCATCCTTAAAGTTGTCCATTATTTTACTATATTCGTTTTCTGTTCATATCTCAACCTCGGTGGTGGAGGGCCAAGTGGTAGTAGTAGCAATAGTGTCGATACCCAAGTGGTGTCGTGGTGGCAGCATAGTAAGTAGATAGAAAGTAGTAGATAAGAAGGTAGAGTTAATACCGAAACGGTACAGTAATGACAGCAGTGTCAATAGAAAGTAATATTTACCTACGGTACAGTGGCAGTAACACTGACCCTCGGTACATATGTATATGTATATTATATGTAAGAATTAACTATGTTTCCCCCCCCCTCCATCACAACAGTACGGGTGGTTTTCCCCCGGGCTGCCCGGTTTCCACCCACACTCATGTACTGACTGTGACTCAAATTTCACCACTATTACAACAGCAAGCCCGGCACCTTTCACTCTCCTACTATACTTCTGTATTTCCTCTCTTTTTCTTCCTTGTGCACCTTGGTGCACGCTCACCCCTCCCCCCCTATTATGTACTTCCTCTCCTTTTCTGTAAATAAACTGTAAACTGTAAACAGCGTAGGTGGCTGGTTTGGCGGGAAACTATACCGGATGCTCGCCGCCGTCCGATTTATATAAAAATAATTCGGTGGCTGTATAGTCCGATATATTCGATTTCCGACATATATATATCCGATATATAAAGGGTTTACTGTATATATATATATATATATATATATATATATATATATATATATATATATATATATATATATATATATATACGTATATATATATATATATATATATATATATATATATATATATATATAATATATATATATATATATATATATATATATATATATATATATATATATATATATATATATATATATATATATATATATATATATATATATAATATATATATATATATATATATATATATATATATATAATATATATATATATATATATATTATATATATATATATATATATATATATATATATATATATATATATATATATATATATATATATATATATATATATATATATATATATATATATATATATATATATATATATATTAGGTTACGTTAGGTTATGGTTATATTAGGTTATGCTAGGTTTAGTTCGGTTAGGTTCGGATATATAAAGTTTTTAGATATTATACCTAAAAGTTATCCGTTTCACCCTAGATTTTATTTTCGGATTGCCATATTATGGCCTTTAACCAAGCAACGGACTTTTTACACTAACGGACAGGGCTCCTTCCACATTAGTCCGTTAAATTGAGGGTCGACAGTGTGTATATATATATATATATATATATATATATATATATATATATATATATATATATATATATATATATATATATATATACGTATATATATATATATATATATATATATATATATATATATATATATATATATATATATATATATATATATACTATATATATATATATATATATATATATATATATATATATATATATATATATATATACACTGTCGACCCTCAATTTAACGGACTAATGCGGAAGGAGCCCTGTCCGTTAGTGTAAAAAGTCCGTTGCTTGGTAAAAGGCCCTAATATGGCAATCCGAAAATAAAATCTAGGGTGAAACGGATAACTTTTAGGTATAATATCTAAAAACCTTATATATCCGAACCTAACCGAACTAAACCTAACATAATCTAATCTAACCATAACCTAACGTAACCTAACCATAACCTAACATAACAAAACATAATTAACCTAACCATAGACTACACCATACTTGACTGGACACTCGAAATCTGACCTTTTGCAAGCAGGCCCTACGGCAGATTTTTAGAAAAATCAAATAAAATACTTAGAAATAAGATAGGAACCTCAAATAAAAAGCAAACACTTCAGAATTATGTAGAGAATATGTTTATGAGCTACAAAAACAAATTAATGAACGTACGTTCTCAGTGGGCGACAATTATTAAATCCTAAGAAACCAAGAAAAACACAAAATTTGCAATAATTTCCAGGAATATTGGAATTTCAATCAGAAAACACATACATGTAGTCTATATTAATATGCAATACCATAGAATACACCATACGTGACTGTGCACTCGAAATCGGGTCTTTCGCAAATGTGTCCTGAGGCGATTTTTTGTTTGTTTTATTTGAATAAAATACTTAAAATCATCATAGAAATCTCAAACAAAAAGCAAACACCTCAGAGTAATGTGAAGAATATGTTTATGAGCAACACAAACAAATTAGTCAACATACGTCATCGGTGGGCGACAATTATTAAATCCTGACACCAATAAAAACACCAAATTTGCGATAATTTCCAGGAATATTGGAATTTCAATCTGAAAATACTGACATGCATAGCCCATGTAGTCTATATTGATATGCAATAACATAGAATACACCATACGTATTCTTTCACAAATGTGTCCTGAGGCGATTTTTTGTTTGTTTTATTTGAATAAAATACTTAAAATCATCATAGAAACCTCAAACAAAAAGCAAACACCTCAGAGTGATGTGAAGAACATGTTTATGAGCACTCAAATGGCTGGCCAATCCAGCCATAACCCAAGATCAATCGATATCAATAGCTAGTGTGACCACGCCTTAAAGGTTTCTTTAGGTCTTCCTCTTCTTCTTCTTCTTCTTGTGACCTCTTCCGCCTTGATCTAGTCATGCGAGAAGTAAATGCTATATTTGCATCGAATTAAAATTTATATTTGGGTGTTTTCTTGTATTGTCGTTTATCCTATTTTTCTCATACTTATAAAACGTCATTGAAAAAAAGAAGTGCAATATTTTTTTTGTTGCATATATACTGAATAAAAGATAGTTTCTCAACTCAGACCTCCTGTGACATCAAGATCAAGATCAAGCCACGAATTGTTGTGAAAAATTCATTCCCAAGCCGATATAACAATAATATGACATTTGATAACAATCAAATCATATTCAGGAATGGTTATTTCACAATATGTGATGTTTTATTTCTGAAATTATTGCGATTTTGCCAGAAATTTTTGATATAAACAATATGCTTCATACAAAACTCCCACACGAATTTTCATTCAAATTTGTAATCTTTATGTTAATTTCCTATTTGCAGAAGTTGTAAAACTATTTTTTTGGTTCAGCCATGGTTCAGCAATCATTACTGATTGTAAAGACATGAAATACAATGTCCTAAGTAGAATATGAACTGATATATGAAGTATTATCTGTCATCACTCATAGCAGCGGAATTTATAGGGCCTACATGTAATATCGTCCGTCAGCGATTGTCGCGAATTTCCAGTCAAGTATGGTGTAGTCTATGACCTAACATAACTTGAAAGATGTTTTACCAACTAAACAATGGTGAGCACCGCCTGAAACCTTTACATATGTGTTGAGTACACTATGTATAGTATGTTTGATTTCAAATTTATATCAATACTGATGCCTAGAAGGAAGAGGGAGGCGGAGCCTAGGTACATCAGCTGATTGTGGGCGGAGCATAAATAGTAATGGCTGCACCTAGACGCTTCCCTTTGATTCGGAGTAACCATTGAGTGCAACTGTAAATACTGTACATACAACTTAGGTTAAGGTAAGCCAAAAAGTATTTGGGTAAATCTGCATACCTACTGCTCGGACGATATCGATATAAATTTGAAATCATACATACTATACATAGCGTACTCAACACATCTGTAAAGGTTTCAGGCGGTGTTCACCATTGTTTACCTGGCAAAACATCTTTCATGTTATGTTAGATTAGGTTATGGTTAGGTAACGTTAGGTTATGGTTATATTAGGTTTGGTTCGGCCAGGTGTGGTTATATAAGGTCTTTATATTTCATTACCCAAAAGCTAAGCGTTTCACCCTAGATTTTAACAGATTATGTTACCGACGCGACCGCCACCTACCGGACTTTCTTTTACATTAAAGGACTTTAGTCTGGATCTGGGTTGATTGTCCGCTAGCAAACAGTCCGTTATATCCGAAGTCCGTTAAATCGAGGGTCGACAGTATATATATATATATATATATATATATATATATATATATATATATATATATATATATATATATATATATATATATATATATACAGTGGAACCTCGGTATACATCCGCCTTGGAATTAGTCCAAATTGGTATACGACCTTTGGGACTCAAAATATTTGGATTGGTATACAACGTTTTTTAGGAATACGACTTGCGAGTGTCAGTACAGCATATTTCCGAGATTTGGACTCGATTTCCTTCCGTCCCGCCCTCTCCAGTGTCATAGCATGACTCTGCCTCGTGATTGGCTGGGCTCGCTCTCCTCCTTGCCTCGCTTGCCTCCTTCCCACCAACTCCCCTTTCTTTCCCTCCCTTTCTCTGTGCCTCCCTCCCAACCACCCTCTTTTATTTATTCTCTCTCTCTCTCTCTCTCTCTCTCTCTCTCTCTCTCTCTCTCTCTCTCTCTCTCTCTCTCTCTCTCTCTCTCTCTCTCTCTCTCTTTTGTTATAACTTGTCAATATTGATTTGGAAAATTCGGTTCAAGTGTTTTGTTACTCGTTTTTTCTTCTTTCTTTTTAGTTTGTGTTTGGTTTGGTTAGGTTAGGTTTAGTTTAGGTTAGGTTAAGGGAGAGAGAGAACAAAACCTAAACCAAACCTAAACCTAACCAAACCTAACCTAACCAAACACAAACTAAGAAAGAAAAAACGAGTAATAAAACACTTGAACCAAACTTCCCAAATCAATATTCACAACAATGTTTTTTTTACAATTATAACAAAAGAGAGAGAGAGAGAGAGAGAGAGAGAGAGAGAGAGAGAGAGAGAGAGAGAGAGAGAGAGAGAGAGAGAGAGAGAGAGAGAGAGAGAGAGAAGGAGAGTGGGTGGGAGGGAGGCGCAGAGAGAGGGAGGGAGAGAAAGGAGGTTAGGTGGGAGGTAGGCAGTCCGAGGCCAATGTTAAGGCCTCGGGCAGGCAAGGCAAGGAGGAGGGCAAGCCAAGGCGAGGCCAACGCTGACCTCGGGCGAGCCCACCCATTCACGAGACAGTCATGCTACGTCACTGGAGAGGGCGGGGCTTCAGGAAATAGATCCCAAGTATCGGAAAAACGCGTCAGTACACCAGTTCCTTCCATTGAGTGAACAACCCGAGTTATAGCTCTATGAATTTTCACGTGATTTTGTGTTTTATATGCGCAAATTTTTAGTAAATTCATTTAATGAGAACGGATTAATCATTTTCCTTTTATTTCTTATGGGAAATATTTCTATGGTATAAGTCCTTTTTGGTATAAGTCCAGGGATCTGGAACAGATTAAGGACTTATACCGTGACACCACTGTAAAAAAAAAAAAAAAAAAATTAATATATATATATATATATATATATATATATATATATATATATATATATATATATATATATATATATATATATTGTTACGGTCACACCGTAACGGACACGGTTCTTATGCCCTAGTGCCGGGTGTTCACTTATGAACACTCCAGTCACAACCACGTTACGGGCGTGTACGAACTGTAGTGCTGATGTTTATACGTCCTTTTAACCCACCAAAGGACAAGGAAAGTCGACTATCCCGTAGGACTAGTCACTCCGAGGGCCACACGCCGGTGGCTTTAAACAAGAAGTGCCTGGTTAAGGAACCTATGCACTCTTAGCCCCTAAACACAGCACCGACAGCCACCCCGTTAACGTTAAGAGGTCGCCAGTTCTTTTAACCCTCCAAAGAACAAGGAATCTCCCAGTAGTAACCACCTTCTCCTCCTTACATTCTAAAGAGACTTACAGTGAGCACAAGATTACAGTGCCTAGACAAGGAGCTATCGCTCCAACCAGAATACCGCCCACAAGGTGTCTTTCCACCCACTTCTGGTTGAATAATAACTCCTCTCGACTCCAATAACACCCTGCAAAGTAGCCTCCCACGAGGGGACTCCGTACAGTGCGTTATTTGAGTCGTAATTAATCAACACTGAGACGGGATTACTCCTCGTCTGTGTTCTCAAACAAGAGGCCCCTGATGACAGGCTCTCTCACAATGAGGACAACGAAGACAACGCCGAAAAAAGCAAACAACGCCGACAAAGCGGACAACGCAGACAAACGCAGAAAACGCCGACAAAACGCAGAAAACGCCGACAAAACGCAGACAACGCCGAAACTACTTCCCCGAGACTGAACAGTCTGACAAAATTCTAGGTGGAGTTCACCGCTAGTTAGGTGGTAATGATACTGTCACCACACTCGTCTCTGTGCTCTGGCTTGTAACCGTTTCCTCTACAGACAGGGCCCTGCTGTCTAGCTACACAAATATGCCCCTTATCTAATAGGCCAAACAGATAACCCACTCCCTTAAATATGAGGAGGTTACAGGCAAAATAATGCCAATTAGTGGGGAGCTCAGAGCGCGAGGTGTTTTTGGTGATGACTCGCGACTAACTGCCTCTCTCACCCTCCACACAGTCTGCAGCTCCCCGAGCTGAGATGCCAAATCGCACCACCGGCGCGCCGTTTCTCACACACCGCGCCCTCCTCCAGTCCGCTATAGCCTAATAACTTCTATTTCACAAAATCACCACAGGCCACAGAGACGACGCAGGACAACAACAAACATACGAGAGGAAGCAGAAAGGAATTGTCTACAAGATAGGATACCTTGCAACACAAAGAAGACAGAAGGAAAGTCAGGAAAATTTGGAGAACGGGGAAGACTGAAGTTATAGTAAACACTGAGCAAAACTCGCCTTAATACTTGCTGGCAACTCACCACCCGCTCCCTCGCTTTCTCTCTCTCCCTCTGTCTCTTCCCGCCACAGCTGGCCTCGGCTGGGGGACCACATGGGCTGGTTACACAAAGATGTAGCCCGCTATCATGTCTCGTAACCTCGTAAGGCTAATACTTCCCCTCTCTTTACCTTCACATTCCTTGCCTCCCTTCTAACACAAGATATGCAAGCCTCTTCCATGTCTCGCCGTATACAGCTGACACAAAACACACTCCATTCACTGGCAGAGCCCGCACAGAGTGTCATAGCCTCAGCGTGGCCTTCCTCCTTACCTGCCTAACATTCTTCCTTCTCGTTCTCAGGGAATCTTCATTCCTCTGTGGGGCTTGACTCCCATCTTCACTAGACGATGTTATGGTGACGGGCGGGGCCCGCAACAATATATATATATATATATATATATATATATATATATATGTACCGAGTACAACGGGCCAACTATCATTACGGTGATTCCTTTGCGGAATCACCGGTAAATCCTCGTATTCTCGACGCTCGTTAAGATACCTTGTTATGGTTAGAGAAGGTACTACTAGCGAAAGAGGATGATGGGAAAAACGCGTGACGTCACTGGAACTGAGGATATATATACCGGTCTGGGCGGAAGGTCAGTCACTAGTGTTCCGTGACCCCGCTCCAGACAGGTAAGCCTTCAGTGTTCCTAAAAGCCTTGCCACACTTGAAAAAACATTAAGATTAATATCTAACAGTAAATTGTCCTCCCGGATACAGCTGCCGAGAGGACCAGCAAAAGACTGTCTTTCGGTTGGTGTTTGACGAAGGCTGCATGTGGAGTTGCCTCTCAAACAAGGACGACGGCCAGAAGGACCCAGTGACTCTCAAACAATATTTGTGGCGTGAGTGTATTTTGGTCGTTTTCCATCAGTTCCCTCACGTATAGTTAGGTAGGATAGAATAGGAATATTTGTGTTAAGGTATATGTTTATGTTTGTGTCGCTAAGGGTGGATAAGCATTTGTAAGAGCACCACCACGGATATAGCAAGTACTTTATTTATTTATTCATCATTAAAGTTGTCCATTATTTTTATATTCGTTTTCTGTTCGTAAACCAACGTCTGAGACTCGGTACAGTGGTTGCAGGGGTGTAGATGCAAATTACGCATCAGCCCACGTTGTCCGGGAGACGCTACAGTGTGCTAGTTAAGTAGGTAATTAGCCCCCCTTCCAGTTAATTTTTTATTCCCTTACAGAGTAGTGATTAGTGATTGGTGATTAGAATAGTTACGTAGTTAATAGTAATGCATTGTTTTCTTTTTTTAAGTGTTAGTGATAGTGTTAGTGGACTAATACGCTCAAAGTCTCCTCTGCGGGCACCTGTCCCAAGATTGTTAAGTGAGTCGCGGTCTTCGGATCGCCGGGCGTCCTTCCCCCCTCCAATTAAATTTTAATTATGAATTCTCAGATAGACTTGTTAGGCGACTCGTGGTTTCCCCAGGAGGAAATAACAGAAGTGGGTGAACAAGCGCTTGGTGGAGCAATAAAACCAGAGTGTTCAGAAGTCGGTCATCACGATCAGAGGAAGATGGAGTCCTTTATTATTCTAAACAGAAAAGAAATAACACCTTGCTCGATTCGTTGGTGGTGCCCACGGTAATGAAACGGAAAGCCCATGCTATGTTTTTTTTAAATTGAAACGTCGGATGAGTGTGACGCGGGAGTTAGGGATATTAACTTATACGTGAGGGCGACTATGGTGGTGCCAAATACACACTCCTCCACTTCGAGAGTGGACGAGGCAGTTACTACTACAACCATCATTACAACCACCACCTCACTGTCAACGGCGACACAATCCACCGTGCCGCGGACAAGTTAACACTAGTTGTGGGTGATGGAGGTTCTATAGTCGACATGAGCGAGATCGTGTTTCCTTCCAAGGATGAGGATGACACGGAGGAACCACGCAGAGCCCGAAGGCCTGTGAGGAATTCCTAGAAGAGTGTTGAGAGGGAAAGATGGTAGTAAGTAGACCCCTGGGTGGTTAAAGGAAAGGTTACTGCCTATAAAAACTCTTTTGCAGCGGCGAGGAGATGCCGAACTGGTAAACTGGTCCCGCAGCTGAAGCAGAGATCACCGCAGTCCTGGGGGCTCTGTAGTGCCCAGGTAAAGGACTGGAAGTTCACCCCCCATGGATGAAGGCTTTGGTGAGACCCCGTCGAGGATCACCACCCTGCTCAGTTTGCCAGGACTGGTTGGGAGTTGGGTTCACCTATTCCGACCAGGAGGTCGAGTCACGTCTGACTCGGAAGTCTTGCATAGAGACAAGAAGAAAGAAGAAGAAGAAGAAGAAGAAGACCGGTCCCGACTTATGTTGATAATATATAAACTCATGTTCTTACGAGTGTGAGAATACGAGGATTTATTTTTTTTAAAGAGGAAAGCCGTGTACCGAGTACAACGGGCCAACTATCATTACGGTGATTCCTTTGCGGAATCACCGGTAAATCCTCGTATTCTCGACGCTCGTTAAGATACCTTGTTATGGTTAGAGTAGGTACTACTAGCGAAAGAGGATGATGGGAAAAACGCGTGACGTCACTGGAACTGAGGATATATATACCGGTCTGGGCGGAAGGTTAGTCACTAGTGTTCCGTGACCCCGCTCCAGACAGGTAAGCCTTCAGTGTTCCTAAAAGCCTTGCCACACTTGAAAAAACATTAAGATTAATATCTAACAGTAAATTGTCCTCCCGGATACAGCTGCCGAGAGGACCAGCAAAAGACTGTCTTTCGGTTGGTGTTTGACGAAGGCTGCATGTGGAGTTGCCTCTCAAACAAGGACGACGGCCAGAAGGACCCAGTGACTCTCAAACAATATTTGTGGCGTGAGTGTATTTTGGTAGTTTTCCATCAGTTCCCTCACGTATAGTTAGGTAGGATAGAATAGGAATATTTGTGTTAAGGTATATGTTTATGTTTGTGTCGCTAAGGGTGGATAAGCATTTGTAAGAGCACCACTACGGATATAGCGAGTACTTTATTTATTTATTCATCATTAAAGTTGTCCATTATTTTTATATTCGTTTTCTGTTCGTAAACCAACGTCTGAGACTCGGTACATATATATATATATATATATATATATATATATATATATATATATATATATATATATATATATATATATATATATACTGTCGACCCTCGATTTAACGGATTAATGCGGAGGAAACCCAGTCCGTTGGTGTAAAAAGTTCGTTGCTTGGTAAAGGCCATAATATTGCAATCCGGAAAAAATTTTAGGGTGAAACGCATAGCTTTTCGGCAAAAAATATAAAAACCTTATATAACCGAACCTAACTGAACCAAACCTATTCTAACAATAACCTAACGTAACCTAACCATTACAAACATAACATAATTAACCAAACTTAACTTGCAAGATGTTTTGCCAGGTAAATAATAGTGAGCAACACCTGAAACCTTTACAGATGTGTTGAGTAAACTATGTATAGTATATATGACTTCATATTTATATCGATATCGTCCGAGCAGCAGTTATGCAGATTTACCCAAATACTTTTGGGCTTACCTTAACCTAAGTTGTATGTACAGTATTTACTCCGAGTCAAAGGGAAGTGTCTGGGTCCAGCCAATAATCTTTATGCTCCGCCCACAATCAGCTGATGTATATCTAGGCTTCGCCTTCCTCCTCTTTCTAGGCATCAGTGTGAAACCATCATGGAGCCTAATAAGTGTGTGTAGCATCTTCTCCTGAGGTTAATACGTACGTGTCAGATAGAATTAAGGTTGCAGAATATCATGCAATATATACCAACTTCTGGAAACTATGAAAAATATTTGTTTTAATTTTTGTATACCTACCGCCTCAGTAGGTAAGACCAGTATCTGGTTACAGCCCCGCAATGTTAGGTTAGGTTGGGTTAGGGTTAGATTGGGATTAGGGTGAGGTTAGGTTTCTCGAAATGAAAAAGCATCATACTTTGCCCAGAAATAAATAGTCCGTGCCTAAAAATAAGTAGGCTAACCTTATCTAACCTAACCTAGCTACGCACACTTATTAGATTCCATGGTGGTTTCAACACTGATGCGTGGAAGGAGATGTACCTAGGCGGAGCCTAGGTACATCAGCTGATTGTGGGCGGAGCATAAAGTTTAGTGGCTGCACCCAGACGCTTCCCTTTGACTCTGAGTAACCATTGAGTGCAACTGTAAATACTGTACATACAACTTAGGTTAAGGTAGGCCAAAAAGTATTTGGGTAAATCTGCATGACTACTGCTCGGACGTTATTGATATAAATATGAAGTCGTATATACTATACATAGTGTATTCAACACATCTATGAAGATTTCAGGCGGTGCTCACTATTATTTACCTGGCAAAACACCTTTCAAGTTATGTTAGGTTAGGTTAGGTTATGGTTAAATTATGGTTAAATTTTGTTCAGTTAGGCTCGGTTATATAAGGTTTTTATGTTTGTCCAAAAGTTATGCGTTTCACCCTAGATTTTTTCCAGAGTGCAATAGTATGGCCTATAATCAAGCAACGGACTTTTTACACTTACGGACAGGGCTCCCTCCGCATTAGTTCGTTAAATCGAGGGTCGACAGTATATATATATATATATATATATATATATATATATATATATATATATATATATATATATATATATATATATATATATATATATATATATATATATAAGCACAGTCTCACTAATAGCGATTTCACGTCACAATATTTAACTGACGTCACAGCGGTACCCAATGAGACGCTCTACTACCATTCCGCCACCAGTTCACATTCTACTTCCCCACAGTCAACATCAACACGTCAGCTACTTTGCTTCTCCCTGGTTGAAGTTTGCCTGGGAAGCTTTCTCCTATACAGTTATAAGTTGACTGTGGGTGAAAAATATTTGGATCTACGGATGCATTTACTGCCATATGTATTATTTACTATGCAGTTTGGAGCTGTGGGTTGGTTCCTACCGCCCTAAGGAGACAACATATGGTGTTTATCTGATCCTCTTTGTCTCTCTGGTTGCGCAGTTTAACGTCGCCACCCAGGCGTGAGGCGTCCCTCTTCTTCGTCCTCGGGTAGCAAGAAGCGTGGGAGCTTGGAGAAGGACGACTTAAATAAGTCTGCTAAGAGGAGTCGGTAATTGGTAGATATTTCCACACTTCCTCCTCCACCTTGCGCTTCACCGCTTTCACGTGTCAGGCCCTCACGTCAGCTGAGCGCTCTCCCGTGCCTGGAGAGGATGTTAGTAACTTAGTATATATATGTGTCCATTACTGCTGCATTATTACGGTGACACTGCTGCATCATTACGATAGCACTCTGCAACATCATTACGGTGGCACTCCTAACACAATGCTGGGGCTCATTAACCTCCTTCCCACCACCACGCCTCGTCAGTGCCATTACGGAGGCACTTGGGTACAGTGCCACTTTCAGGAGTGCCATGCTTCCATCCAGACCATCATTTGCTGCCACCTAGCTTGTCACCGATGTGTTCTACCATCCTGCACAATGATTAAAACTTGAACGTTATACAAATAACAAATATAAACATGAAAATAATGGTAAATGTACAGTGTTACACCTGCCGAGCCCGACCTTGTTCTTGTGTAGTTCAGACTTTCCAACATCACTGTTTATCTAACTTAACCTAAACCTATAAAAATTTAACCTAACGGTGAGGGTTAGGTCGGTGAGGGTTAGGTGCTACAACCTTGATGACATGACTATTCGTGTTTCATATGCTCTTTGATAAAATCATACGTGAACGGTCCTGCAGAGTGCCATTGGCTGAGTGGGACCTGTTAAATAACGACAACAAGTAACAAGTAAGTAACAATTTACATCCGATGAACGAAGTCATTGTGACAGAAAAGCAATAGATGAGTGTGTTATAGGTGCAAAACATATCCTTTAACACCTAGGTTACCTTCATAATGAGACGGGTGTAACACTGTAATAACACCTAAGTAACTTGTGCTAGTGAGGGAAAGTGATGTGTTAGATACACTCAAAAGTGATTCCCAAAGTGACCTGACCTAGGAATGGAAGCAGCTGTTGCTTTCTTGCCATATTAGTACCTTGGCAAGTGCGATTTCCAGTCCCGGCCTTTTTAGGCCAGCAGCCTCCCCAGGGGAGGGGGATGCATGGACCGAAGCTGCAGTAACCTCTCCAGTGAGTTCCTGGTTTCCTCCTTTCGTTAATACACCTGATAACTTTAGAGGGTGTAAGATTTTCTCTGCTAACCTACTGTGGGGATCTCATGCAGGATTCTTGGATTCATGATGTGGTGAAGGGAAAATTTCTAGAATTTGTGTCCATACCTTTTCAGACTGCCTCCACGTCCTCTCACCCTGTCTCGGGAGGATGATCAGACCCTGAACGATGACTTATGTCAGTTCCTCAAACAGTCAATAGTGGAGCTTTGCTTACCTGAAGATCACGGTTTTGTTTCCCATCATAAAGCCGGTTTGGGCCGGCGAGGGTTATCCTAAACTTGATGGACCTTAATGTCCATGTGCCTTATATTCTTTTTTAAGATGGACACTCTGAAGGATGTTATTTCCTTTTTTTGTTACAGTTGATTTCAAGGACGCCTATCATTCAGATAATGTTAGGCCTAGGGATAGGAAGTGCCATGCTTTTTTATTTACTTGTCTCCCTCAGGGGTTATCTTCTGCTCCTCGCACTTTTACAAAGTTACTGAAACCTGTCCTCTCCCACCTTCGGTCCCTTGGAATGGTTGTGGTTTGTTATTTAAATGACTGTCTTTTTATTGCTTCATCGGTAGAGGCCTTGCGGGCCTAGGTGGGCTATGCCTTGCACTTCTATCATTCTCTGGGTCTCACTATCAATGTGTGGAAGTCGGTCCTGGAGCCTACTCAGAGGGTCACATTCCTTGATGTGGTTCTCGACTCTGTTTCCTTGACTTTGTCCTTCTGTAAGAAGGAGCGCATCAAGGAAAAAGGTTAGCTCCTCCTCAACAGAGATATCACCTTACAAGATTTGTCCTCTTTTATTGGTTTAGCAGTGGCTTCTGGCCCTGCTGTAGAGTGCTCCTCTTCGTTACAGTTACCTGGAGATTATTCGTAACAGGGATCTCTCTCGATCCTATGGCGATTATTATTCCAGCGTTGTTTGAGATGCTCATGACCGGGAATTAGTCACTTGGTGAGTGACTAATGTAGTTTTTCAGGAGAGGTCGCTCCGCTCTTCTTCTCCAACATGTTAGCTGTTTACAGATGCCTGCCTGACTGGCTGGGGTGCTTCAATGGGGGACTTTACAACTGGAGGTCACTGGGCCCACAAGGAGTTGGATCATTTAAACTCTTTGGTGTTAAGAGCTATTCTGTTGGGTTTGCAGTCACTTCGTCGGGATAAGAATGGCTCATATTAGGCTTCGCTCTGACAACACCACTGCGGTTGCATGTATTGATCGTTGTGGTAGCACACGACCAAAGCTTCATGCTTTTATAGAACAGTTTTTTGAGTGGGCTGCTTTTAGGGATATTATTTTGTCGGCACAGCATGTACAGAGTTTATACAATGTGACAGCAGACACAGAGTCTAGAGTCAGTAGGATGGATGGTGAGAGGATGTTACAGTTGTGTATTTTCAGGATGGTTTGCCAGCGTTTTTATACTCCTGATATCAATCTTTTTGCTACACAGATAAATGCTCATTTATCTGACTATGTTTCTTGGAGGCCAGACCAATCTGTTATGTGCATTAATACCTTTACCTTGGATTGGGGTGGGAAGAGTTTATATATTTTCCACCTTTCACTGTGGTATCCAGGGCTTTCCGGAAACTGCATGACTACGGGGCGACGGTGCTGATGATTCTCCCACTGTGACCAACTCAGGTGTGGTTTCCGGCGGCCCTTCAAATGTTTGCAGCCGATTCAGTCTTGCTTCCACGCTGTCCTCTGCTTTTTCGGCAACAGCTAACTCTTGCACACCCTCGGGCTCGGGGGTTGGTCTTAACAGCGATGGTGCTCTCCGGGCAGCGTTCACACGTCGAGGGCTTTCGACAGAGGTTGCCCAGTTTATCCTTCGGTCCTGGAGATCTAGCACTAAGGCTCAATATGGGCCGTGTATCAACAGCTGGCTGTCCTTTTGCCTCGGCAGGGAAGTGGATCCGTTTCAACCACCTGTGAATGTCCTTCTGGACTATATTTTGTCAGAATTTAAACGTGGGACAGGCCGTGGGTACAGCTCTATGAACACTATCTGGTCTGGCATCTCTGCAATTGCTACTTTTGATGGACGTTCTGCAGGACAACATCCTTTAGTTTCCAGCTTCATGAAGGCAGTCTTCCTGCGGAGACCGTCTTTTCCCCGCTCCTGCATGACTTGGGATCCTCAGCTAATTCTGGATTAATATCTGCAGTCTGGGTCCCACGGAGGATTTGTCCTTTCCTCAGTTATCCATACAATTGGTTGTTCTTATGTTTTTGTTGACTGGCCAACATGGCCAGACCTTGCATTTGCTGGACACAAGAAATTTGTTTGTCTCGGAGACTCAGGTTGTTTTTGTGATTGGCGATCTGGTGAAAACTTCCCGTCCTGGGGTCCTTGTGTCAAGGGTGGTCTTTGAGGCTTACCCGCATGACAGCTGCTTATGCGTTGTGCACACCATTCAGCATTATCTTGATAAGACAACGACCTTTCGAGGAGCGCTTACGGGGTTTTTCTTGACGACACGACCTCCAGTACGGTTTGCCTCTCATGATACTTTGCGTCGTTAGGTGAGAGATGTGATGGGGGCTGCTGGCATTGACCTTACTATATTTTCTCCCCATTCGACTATGTCTGCATCGTCCAGCAAGGCGGCCCTGGTTTTGCCTTTATCATTGGTTGAGCCAGGGATTAGACCTTTATGCAACATTACCGGAAGCCCATCGCTCAGCATGGACAGTTTGCGAGGCCAGTTTTGTCATATAATGTTTGACCTTTTCCTCTGCTCAGGGTTTAATGTAAGGGTTCTTTGACCCCATTTTTGATATGGGTGATGGGTGATTTTTCTTTCCATGTTCCAGTGGGACTGTGTTTCACTATATTTTTGATAATTGTTAATGTTTTCTATCTTCTGATTTACAGTGTTGTGCTTTACTTTGTTCCTATGGATTTTCTTTTGCACAGCTCCATACTGGCTACCTTTTTCTGAATTTTGTGTGATTTGGTAGGAATCTCTCTAAAGCTCTCATTGGATACCGCTGTGACGTCAGTTAAATATTGTGACGTGAAATTGTGAGATTAAACGAGTACTTACCAAGTATGAAGTTTGATCGTAATTTCACGAACATTTAACGACGTCACAGTGGTGCACAATGCCCTCCCTCCCTGCCCTATCTATTCACCGAGCTCACTTTGTGGCATAGGCTCTCAGCGGTATTTGGTGGCTGCTTCCTAAATCCTACTTTCTAAACGGACTGATGGTAGAATAGTAGTAGAGCGTCTCATTGTGCACCACTGTGACATCGTTAAATGTTCGTGAAATTACGATCAAACTTCATACATGGTAAGTACTCGTTTAATCCTACAATTTTAAGTGATCAAAAAATCTTTGGGATAAAATAAAGAAAAAAGTACCCATATGGGTAATTTTTTTTACCTGTCCCATTTTCAAAAAGTTAATATATAGTAGAAAAAATTTACTAATTTGATTTTTAATCATATAAATGTCATTCTGGTCTCATCAGGGAACTAGTGTGGCAAACAGGGGTGTTTAGGTGCTAGCCTAGTTACAGTGATGCCAAGACCTACAAAACTTTAACCATCAGGGCATAGGACGAGGGGTGATTTTTGGAGGAGTTTTAGGGGAGAACGAAGTGTGTCTGATATGGAGGGAAATAGGGTATGTACTGGTTATGCATACAATGAAAAAATTTTGTTTATGATGATGTACTGTAAGATAGCTGAATGTGTTACTGCATTAGAATCAGATTTGTAAAGTGAATTAATAGTGATGTTGTGAAATATAAAATGCTTATTAAAAATAAACAAATCAGCACTTACAAAAAATTAATATTGGATAAATAACCGGGTATTAAAATACAAATAAACAGTGGTATCATTACCACTTGCCAACAGTCGATATGACAGTCGTTATGAGGTTCTACATGTGATAGGTGGATAGGCCTATTCTGCTGCGACAATGCAGTACAGTAATTTATGAGCTAGTATATAAACCCTAAATACTGTCTTCGTCCGGAATCGAACTCAGGCAAGCAGATTCGTAGTCAGACGTGCTAATCACTGCACCACTGAGGCACTATAAAGAACCTTGCTGTAGCTGAATGAAATTTGATGTATGACTATGATTTTCTTGTGTACAATTGTGTAGTGTAGTTATGCACATGTGTATAGAGTTTTGATAATGAAGTGCAGCTGAAGCAATCGTTAATGGACTAGTTAAGTTATATTAATTATGTTAAAGAAAACTTAACCGTATTTGTATGAACCTCACATATAATAAAGTAAAATCCTGGAACACAACAATGTTGAACAGAAGTATGTAAGATTGGTAGCTGTGCAATTGATGTATAAAGCAAAAAATGAGTTTTCTGATGCATTTCAACAGGTAGTGTACTGATGCCATAATAATACTCAAGACTGGCTTTGGCCTAGAGATGATAGCTGTAGCATTTTCCATCAGGATGAATTGAGTAACTGAGAAAATATATTTAAACAAAAGGCAGCATAATAGTCAAATGTAACAGCTCTATAGAAAGGGTTAGAAGACTGTAGTAGGGAAAAAAATATTTTGAAAATCATAATTGAAGAGCTCTAAGATTTAAAATCAACCACCACAAGGATTAATTAATTATTAACTCTCAATAATGGAAAAATAGGTGAATAACAATACTAATTTGTTTATTTAATTATTTTCATAATATGGTGAACTTTACCTGAAATCCATAAAGATGGGCTTAATATGCTGGACCAAGTCTTCATATATTGGTTTGGCTCTGGAAAGGCTTTCCTTCCCAAATCTTTTCAAGGTTGTCTGAAGCCATTCCTCTGCATTCCTTCTTAAATCATGTGAAGCCCCAATGAACTCACCAATCTCATTCTGTTAATGAATAATATTCATATCTATTAGCTCCTCTCTCTCTCTCTCTCTCTCTCTCTCTCTCTCTCTCTCTCTCTCTCTCTCTCTCTCTCTCTCTCTCTCTCTCTCTCTCTCTCTCTCTCTCTCTCTCTCTCTCTCTCTCTCTCTCTCTCTCTCTCTCTCTCTCTCTCTCTCTCTCTCTCTCTCTCTCTCTCTCTCTCTCTCTCTCTCTCTCTCTCTCTCTCTCTCTCTCTCTCTCTCTCTCTCTCTCTCTCTCTCTCTCTCTCTCTCTCTTTAAGAACATAAGAACATAAGAATATAAGGAAGCTACAAAAGGCCCGGAAGCCTGCACTAGATAGTTCCTGTTAATCCTATACCCCCTTATTACCTACATCCATCTCTGATCCCCATCCATGAAGCCGTCTAGTCTTCTCTTAAAACTCCCTATTGTATGTGCACTAACTACCTGCTGACTGAGTCTGTTCCAATCATCTATCACCCTATTTGTAAACCAATTTCTGCCTATTTCTTTATTAAATCTACATTTATTTAGTTTGAATCCGTTATTTCTTGTTCTATCCTGACTACTGATCGTAAGAACTTTTTCTACATCCCCCTTATTGAAACCCTTCTAACACTTAAATATTTCAATCAGATCTCCCCTTACTCTACGTCGCTCCAGTAAGTACAATTTCAAAAGCTTTAGTCTCCTTTCATAGCTAAAATTACGATTCTCTTCTATCATTTTGGCCATCCTTCTCTCTACTGACTTACATCCATTCTAAAATACGGTGACCAAAACTGCACTGCATAGTCGAGGTGAGGTCTGACTAACGCAAAATATAACTTCAAAATAACCTCACTTTTAATACTCCTACCAATGAATCCTAACAACCTATTAGTTACATCTGACAGACCAAATTAAACTCTACAACTGTCACTATGAATAGTTGTTCTATGACTTATAATTACACAGTAAAATGAAACTGTATCTTTTTTTAAAAACATGACTTTCTTCCTCATTTTCTCGAAAGCTATTGGAGATATTGGAAATATCATTACAGTATCTGATATACCTAATTAAATTCTACAACTATCATTATGAATATTTCTTCTAACACTAATAATTATGCAGAAAAATGAAACTATATCCTATTTTCAATAACATGACTTTCTTCCTCATTTTCTCAAAAGCTATTACAGATATTTGAAATATCACTGCAGCATCTGATAGACCTAATTAAACTCTACATTTGTCATTAAGAATATTTGCTCTATGACAAGATATATATATATATATATATATATATATATATATATATATATATATATATATATATATATATATATATATATACATATATATATATATATATATATATATATATATATATATATATATATATATATATATATATATATATATATATATATATATATATATATATATATATATATATATATATATATATATATATATATATATATATATATATATATACGTGTATATATATATATATATATATATATATATATATATATATATATATATATATATATATATATATATATATATATATATACACATATATATATATATATATATATATATATATATATATATATATATATATATATATATATATATATACGTCATATATATATATATATATATATATATATATATATATATATATATATATATATTATATATATATATATATACGTATATATATATATATATATATATATATATATATATATATATATATATATATATATATATATATATATATATATATATATATATAAATAGTTAGTTCATTGTTTCTCAAATACTTTTTCACATATTTTACAGACTATGCTGTCAATGACACTGGTCTATAATTCAGTAGTTCTCCTCTGTTTCCATTTTTGTAAATAGGCATTATATCAGCTCTTTTCCATTCTCTAAGGACTTTTCCCATTTTAATAGAACACTCAATTATATCATGAATTGGCTTAGCAATTAATCTCAATTTCCAAGACCACATGGTCACTCTTTCCAAATGGGAACACAATATTTATATCTTTTTCAAGATTTATAACTATGGTAAATATAGGTCCAATCTTGATGGTTTATCTTTTCATCTATATCTTGTATTTTGAATTAGCCATGGAATCATTGTATTTTTTTTCGTTAATCTCAATAATCTATTTGCTCATGTTTTTTCACCTCCATTTTCAAACGTCTCCCGCTTTACTTCACTAAAATTAAATTTTTCCATCACTGTTAGTCTTTGACTGCTTTTAATAATATGTTCTAAGTTCTCTAAAGTAATTTCTGTTATTTCTTCTTGTTCTTCTTTAGTCCAATTTCTTTGTTTTTGGGGATACATACGCAACTATTATTTTTAACTATTATTTATTATCTTGATATGTGCACTTATTAGTTCTGCTTTCCTTTTTTCATACTCTACATTTTTTTAAACTTTTATATTAGATGTTATCATTAGCATCACACTATCCCCCTTTTGTGTCTTTCCTATCCTTCCTACATATATTATAATTATCATTCTCAATGTTAGTCTGGATATCCTCACATATTTTTGTTTCTGCTAGGCATACCATTTCAGGTTTCTTCTCTTTAGATAATCTATTAACTCTAGTTTTCTTGCTATTATTCCATCAATGTTGGTATACATTAATTTTATTTAATCACACACTTTTGTAACTGCTCCATTATTTTCTTCTTCTTTTCTTTCTAACATCTGTTGTTTATGTACTATTTCATTATCTTGTCTCTCTCAAAAAAAACTTTTTTTCCTTTCCTCCTCTTACATAATTTTTCTGCTTTGCCTCTTCCTTCAATTCTTACACTTTTGTCTCTCCTCTTCATTCATACATTATTTAATGAACACATCTTTATATTTTTCTATATCCCTAAGTTGGTAAGTCCTAACTAAGATCCCTTATGTCGCAGTTTGTGTCTTTAGTCTTAGTTTGATTAGTGTAACACCTCCTTCAATGTATGGATCTAACTTCATTATTTCCTCTACTTCTCAAATTTATTATTCTCACCTTCTTCACCTATTTGTTTGACTATTTCCTTTATACTTTCAGTTTCTTATTTTTTCTCTCTTTTTTCATATAGGTATAACATATATCAAAGAAATTTTTAAAAATGACTTATAACTTGACTACTTAAAAACTGAAAAATCTTACCATAAACTCTTCTTTGATGTCTGGCCTCCAGTCAAAACGAGATGTAAGGAGACGAGAGTTGTTGAGACGGAAAAAGAAATTTGCATCCTGAACCCACAATGGTTGATGCTGCTGCTGTTCCTGCTGCTGATCATTATTCAACCAGCTGGGCTGTAAATGTTTCATGGAGAACCTGACATTACGTAGGTCTTCCAGGCCACCTTCAATGATCACTTGCTCAGCTATATCTGGTTAAAATAATAAACAAGATGTACAGATTGTAGATTGTCGTACAACAATATTAGAACATAAAATATGCAGAAAATGCTATTAACCGGTAAGAGGTCAATCACGTAGAAGTATGTGAAATCAGGGGTTACTCCCTGTGGTCAATCACTTACAAATATGCTTGTCACTTTCCGGTTTTCTGCTGCATTGAAATTAACCTTAGCTACCTGAATTGTGTTTCTGGAAGTGTCTATCATATATCAGTACGGTTTCCAACCACTTGAACATACGAGAAAATCCCCATCCCCACCCCTACCCCCCTCACAGGCCATGCGCCGCCGCTTCCCCATCACTTAAATTGGTATTACTGTAATAAGTGTGATGTGGCTCTATGCATTAAGCCTTCCTTTGAAGAATATCATACCCTGCTACAGTTCTGAGCATCTTGGATAGTGTTTGTGTAAAGAAAGTGGAAGAAGAAAATTACAGCCATTTAAATAGATAGGAATTTCTTATATGGCAGCCAGGAGGTGGCTTTGGTCGTGTCTGAGGTGGATTAGTTGACAATAATATTTTCAAGAGATGTTTTTTTTTCACCTAAATCCGAAAATCATCGAGCCGGACACCTTAGAGCGTACTGGAAAAGAAAAAACACCATCCTTATCCAAGGCAGCATATGGTGGTTTTAAGATTTTATTGGCATTTAAAAACATTTTTTAAATTTATTTTTATAATTTCAACTAAAATGGTTATGACTTTAAAACCCTTCAAAATCCTCATCATGTTCATCATCTGACATCATATGTTTATCAATGACATATTGTGATATATTTGTAAGACTCCTCGTATGGATCAAATTCCGAATCAGATGGTGTCGCTTCAGCTTTGGCTTCCTCTTCTTCTTCAATAGAAAATATTTGTAGAGTTACCACGGCAGGAGTAAGCCTACTATCAATCATTAACCGCACTAACAACATCCTGTACACCAGTACTTCTCAAACTATCTGATGTGGCATACCGGCAGATTTTTTTTGGGGGGATGGCGTACCGGCAGATTTTTATTGGGGGGGAGGGTGGCTGAAAAACGACGCAACTTTGGCAACACATTAGCCAGCATCCATCTGTGTTCTTGGTGTGGTCAAGGTCACACGGCACATCATGAAGGCGTTGCCATACCACCTCATGCGTATTTAGTTCACTGTTTTTCTGTTCATTATATCACATTCGTTAGTTGTATAAAAATCACATTTAACATGAGTGAGTAAATAAAAAATGAAGCCATAATAAATATAAAACTAAAATGAAAGTGTTAAAAAAAACCTGAGTCAGATATCCCACCAGTCTCCCGTGGCGTGGAATTTTACTACTGTTTATTTCTTTTCTGGGATCTCTTCACGTACCGGCAGACCATGGCTTGCGTACCGACACCGGTACGCGTACCACACTTTGAATAACACTGCTGTACACCACAGGATTTAAGGTTCACATTTCATACTGGGCGTATAAGATGACCCCCGATTTTGGAAATATTTAAGGTTAAAAGGTCGTCTTATACGCCGACATACAGTGGGACCTCGGTATACGACCTTAATCCATTCCAGATCCCTGGACTTATACCAAAACAAAAAATCCTATTGTTATTGGCATGCAGTAAAGGTATTATACATTCATGGGGTTGTATAAATTGATTTTAAACATTCCTAAATACTAAAATATGTATTGTAAATAAATTAAATAAAGTACAGTACAAAAGAAATTAGATGAAATACTGTAATTTACAATTTCACATCACAATATTTCAATGACGTCACAGCGGTAACCAATGAGAGACGCTCAACTACCTTTCCACCATCAGTTCACATTCTACCTCCCCACAGTCAACACACAGCTGCTTCGCTTCACCCTGGTTGAAGTTTGCCTGGGAAGCTTTCTCCTATACAGTCCTAAGTTGACTGTGGGTGAAAGATATCTGGATCTACGGATGCATTTACTGCCATATGTATTATTTACTATGCAGTTTGGAGCTGTGGGTTAGTTCCTACCGCCCTAAGGAGACAACATATGGTGTTTATCTGATCCTCTCTGTCTCTCTGGTTGCGCAGTTTAACGTTGCCACCCAGGCGTGAGGCATCCCTCTTCTTCGTCCTCGGGTAGCAAGAAGCGTGGGAGCTTGGAGAAGGACGACTTATATAAGTCTGCTAAGAGGAGTCGGTCATTGGTAGATATTACCACACTCCCTCCTCCAGCTTGCGCTTCACCGCCTTCACGTGTCAGACCCTCAATTCAGCTGAACGCTCTCCCGTGCCTGGAGAGGGTGTTAGTAACTTAGTATTTATCTGTGTCCATTACTGCTGCACTATTACGGTGACAGCTGCACCATTACGGTGGAACTCTGCAACATCATTACAGTGGCACTCCCAACACAGTGCTGGGGCTCATTAACCTCCTTCCCACCATCACGCCTCGTCAGTGCCATTACGGAGACATTTGGGTACAGTGCAACTTTGAGGAGTGCCATGCTTCCATCCAGACCATCTTTGCTGTCACCTAGCCTGTCACTGAGATGTGCTCTACCTTTCTGCACAAAGACTAAAACTTGAACGTTATACAAATAACAAATATAAACATGAAAATAATGGTATATTTACAGTGTTACACCCGCCAAGCCTGACATTGTTCTTGTGTTGCTTGGTTCAGACTGTCCAACATCATTTTTTTCTAACTTAACCTAACCTATAAAAATTTAACCTAACGGTAAGGGTTAGGTCGGCTTCTGTGGTCAGTTGTTAACACAATAAAGACATACTTATTCTCTGAGTGCTACAACCTTGATGACATGACTATTCGTGATTCATATGCTCTTTGATAAAATCATACGTGAACGATCCTGCAGGGCGCCATTGGCGGAGTGGGACCTGTTAAATAACGACAAGTAACAAGTAAGTAACAATTTACATCCGATGAACGAAGTCATTGCGATAGAAAAGCAATAGATGAGTGTGTTATAGGTGCAAAATACACCCTTTAATACCTAGGTGACCTTCATAATGAGACGGGTGTAACACTGTAATAACACCTAAGTAACTTGTGCTAGTGAGGGAAAGTGATGTGTTAGATACACTCAAAAGTGATTCCCAAAGTGACCTGACCTAGGAATGGAAGCAGCTGTTGCTTTCTTGCCATATTAGTACCTTGGCAAGTGCTGCTTCCAGTCCTGGCCCCGTTTCCAGTCCCGGCCTTTTTTAGGCCAGCAGCCTCCCTTGGGGAGGGGGATGCATGGGCCGAAGCTGCAGTAACCTCTCCAGTGAGTTCCGGGTTTCCTCCTTTAGTTAATACACCTGATAACTTTAGAGGGTGTAGGATTTTCTCTGGTAACCTACTGTGGGGGTCTCATGCAGAATCCTTGGATTCATGATGTGGTGAAATGAACATTTCTAGAATTGGTGTCCATACCTTTTCAGACTGTGCCTCCACGTCCTCTCACCCTGTCTTGGGCGGATGTTCAGACCCTGAACGATGCCTTATGTCAGTTTCTCAAACAGTCAATAGTGGAGCTTTGTTTACCTGAAGATCACGGTTTTGTTTCCCATCATAAAGCCGGTTCGGGCCGGCGAGGGTTATCCTAAACTTGATGGACCTTAATGTACATGTGCCTTATATTAATTTTAAGATGGACACTCTGAAGGATGTGATTTCTTTAATCCTCCCTAACTGTTTTTTTTTTTTTTGTTACAGATGATTTCAAGGACACCTATTATTCAGTTTATGTTAGACCTCAGGATAGGAAGTGGCTTCAGTTTTGGTGGAAGGGCCGCGCTTTTAGATTTACTTGTCTCCCTCAGGGGTTATCTTCTGCTCCTTGCACCTTTACAAAGTTACTGAAAATTGTCTTCTCCCACCTTTGGTCCCTTGGTATGGATGTGGTTTGTTATTTAGATGACTATCTTTTTATTGCTTTATCGGTAGAGGCCTTGCGGGCCCAGGTGGGCTATGCCTTGCACTTCTTTCATTCTCTAGGTCTCACTATCAATGTGCAAAATTCGGTCCTGGAGCCTATCCAGAGGGTTACATTCCTTGGTGTGGTTCTCGACTCTGTTTCCTTGACTTTGCCCTCCTGTAGGAGGGAGCGCATCAATGAAAAACGTTTGCTCCTTCTCAACAGGGATATCACCTTACAAGACTTGTCCTCTTTTATTGGTTTAGCGGTGGCTTCTGGCCCTGCTGTAGAGTTAGTTCCTCTCCGTTACAGGTACCTGGAGATTATTCGTAACAGGGATCTCTCTCGGTCCTATGGCGATTATCATTCCCGCGTTGTTTTAGATGCTCATGCCCGGGAATAAGTCACTTGGTGGGTGACTAATGTAGTTTTTCAGGAGAGGTCGCTCCGCTCTTCTTCTCCAACATGTTAGCTGTTTACGGATGGCTGCCTGACTGGCTGGGATGCTTCGATGAGGGACTTTACAACTGGAGGGTCACTGGGTCCACAAGGAGCTGGATCATTTAAACTCTTTGGTGTTAAGGGCCATTCTGTTGGGCTTGCAGTCATTTTGTCGGGATAAGAATGGCTCTCATATTAGGCTTCGCTCTGAAAACACCACTGCGGTTGCATGTATTGATCGTTGTGGTAGCACACGACCAAAGCTTCATGCTTTTACAGAACAGTTTTTTGAGTGGGCTGCTGCTAGGGACATTATTTTGTCGGCACAGCATGTACAGGGTTTATACAATGAGACAGCAGACACAGAGTCTAGAGTCAGTAAGATGGATTGTGAGTGGATGTTACAACCGTGTATTTTCAGGATGATTTGTCAGCGTTTCTATACTCCTGATATCAATCTTTTTGCTACACAGATAAATGCTCAGTTACCTGACTATGTTTCTTTGAGGCCAGACCCATCTGCTATGTGCATTAATGCCTTTACCTTGGATTGAGGTGGGAAGAGTTTATATACTTTCCACCTTTCAGTGTGATATCTAGGATTCTCCGAAAACTGGAGGACTACGGGGCGACGGTGCTGATGATTCTACCACTGTGGCCAACTCAGGTGTGGTTTCCAGGAGCCCTTCAGATGTTGGCAGCCGATCCAGTCCTGCTTTCACGCTGTCCTCTGCTTTTACCGCAACAGCTAAGTCTTGCACACCCTCGTTCTCGGGGGTTGGTCTTGACAGTGATGGTGCTCTCCGGGCAGCGTTCACACGTCGAGGCCTTTCGACAGAGGTTGCCCAGTTTTTCCTTCGGTCCTGGAGATCTAGCACTAAGGCACAATATAGGCCGCGTATCAACAGCTGGCTGTCATTTTGCCTCGGCAAGGAAGTCGATCCGTTTCAACCATCTGTGAATGTCCTTCTGGACTATCTTTTGTCAGAATTTAAATACGGGACAGGCCGCGGGTGCAACTCTATGAACACTATCCAGTCTGGCATCTCTGCAGTTGCTACTTTTGATGGACGTCCTGCTGGACAACATCCTTTAGTTTCCCGTTTCATGAGGGCAGTCTTCCTAGAGAGACCGTTTTTTCCCCGTTCCTGCTTGTCTTGGGATCCTCGGCTAGTTCTGGATTAATATCCTTGTCCTTTCCTCAGTTATCCATAAATTTGGTCGTTCTTATGTTCTTGCTGACTGGCCAACGTGGCCAGACCTTGCATTTGCTGGACACAAGAAATTTGTTTGTCTCTGAGACTCAGGTTGTTTTTGGGATTGGCGATCTGGCGAAAACTTCCCGTCTTGGGGTCTTTCTGTCAAGGATGGTCTTTGAGACTTAGCCGCATGACAACTGCTTATGCGTTGTGCACACTATTGAGCATTATTTTGATAGGACAACGACCATCTGAGGGGCGCTTACGGGTTTTTTTCTTGACGACACGACCTCCAGTACGGCTGGCTTCTCGTGATACTTTGCGTCATTGGGTGAGAGATGTGATGAGGGCTGCTGGCATTGACCTTACTGTATTTTCTCCCCATTCGACTAGGTCTGCATCGTCTGGCAAGGCGGCCCTGGTTTTGCCGTTATCCACGATTGTCTCCACCATTGGTTGGGCCAGGGAATCGACCTTTACGCAACACTACTGGAAGCCCATCGCTCAGCATGGACAGTTTGTGAGGGCAGGTTTGTCATATAATGTTTGGCCCCATTTTTGGTATGGGTGATAGGTGATTTTTCTTTCCATGTTCCTGTGGGACTGTGTTTCACTATATTTTTGATAATTGTTAATGTTTTCTATCTTCTGAATTACAGTGTTGTGCTTTACTTTGTTCCTATGGATTTTCTTTTCCACGGCTCCATACTGGCTACCTTTTTCTGAGTTTTGTGTGAAGTGGTAGGTTTTAGGAACCTCTAAAGCTCTCATTGGGTACCGCTTTGACGTCAGTTAAATATTGTGACGTGAAATTGTAAGATTAAACGAGAACTTACCAAGTATGAAGTTTGATAGTAATTTCACGAACATTTAACGACGTCACAGTGGTGCACAATGCCCTCCCTCTCTGCCCTATCTATTCACCGAGTTCACTTTGTGGCATAGGCTCTCAGCGGTATTTGGTGGCTGCTTCCTAAAACCTACTCTCTAAACGGACTGATGGTGGAATGGTAGTAGAGCGTCTCTCATTGTGCACCACTGTGACGTCGTTAAATGTTCGTGAAATTACGATCAAACTTCATAATTGGTAAATACTCGTTTAATCTTACAATTTAGATTCACTTTACCTTGCTGAGAAGTCGAGTACCTACTAGGAAAGTGCTGAGAAGGGAGAAGATGTTATTGTTTGGAAAGAGAGTCCCCTTCCAATAAAACTTCGGGAATCTGTAAATTTGGTTTTTAGTTCTTGTTTAGTTTTTTTGTTTCTTTTCCCTTTTTGGACCTGGTTGAGGCTCACCAGGTTTGACTTTTACAAAAAGTCTCTCCAAAGAACTTTGCTTCTACCTTCTCCTCAGGATGTTTCGGAAATGTGGCATTGTCTGGTCATTCCAGACAATGCTATTACGGCTTGTTGGGGCTTTAATGGGGTGGTACTTCTCTGGTTAGGTTGGTGATCCTAACCATTTCCTTTGTTGCTTGTCTCTTCTCATTAAATTTCTTAGAACTCATGGTTAATTAATTTACAAAAAAATTACGCGAAAAAACACAAAATCATGTGAAAATCCACAGTTATAGCGCACGAACTTCACTCTATGGATGAAACTGGCGTACTTATGCATATTTCCGAAATCTGGACTCAATTTTCTTCCACCCCGTCCTCTACAGTGACGTAGCATGACTTTGCCTCGTGATTGGCTGAGCTCGCTTTCCTCCTTACTTCGCCTGCTTCCCTTCCAATCCCCCTTTCTCTCCCTCTCCCTCTCCCTCTCTCTCTCTCTCTCTCTCTCTCTCTCTCTCTCTCTCTCTCTCTCTCTCTCTCTCTCTCTCTCACACACACACACACACACACACACTCACACACACACACACACACACACATACACACTCACACACACACACACACACACACACTCTCTCTCTCTCTCCCTCTTTTGTTATAACTGTAGAAGAGAGAGAGAGAGAGAGAGAGAGAGAGAGAGAGAGAGAGAGAGAGAGAGAGAGAGAGAGAGAGAGAGAGAGAGAGAGAGAGAGAGAGAGAGAGAGATTGGTGGGAGGGAGGCAGGCGAGGCAAGGAGGAGAGTGAGCCCACCAAATCACGAGGCAGAGTCATGCTACGTCACTGGAGAGGGCGGGGCGGAAGAAAATCGAGACCAAATTTTGGAAATA
Source organism: Cancer borealis (assembly GCA_036785275.1). Taxonomy (NCBI): domain Eukaryota; kingdom Metazoa; phylum Arthropoda; class Malacostraca; order Decapoda; family Cancridae; genus Cancer; species Cancer borealis. The sequence goes on along the minus strand of JAXIVD010000139.1, from coordinate 125,748 downwards.
TGCTGTACTGACGCTCGCACGAGTCGTATTCCAAATAAAGGTCGTATACCAAGGAAAATATTTTGTCCAAATAGGTCGTATACCAAGTTGGACTTATTCAAAGGCGGACGTATATCGAGGTTCTAGTGTATATGGTAGTTGACAAATGCGAGGAAGAACCAAAGCTGTTTTATCAATTTATTCCCCTCTATTTCCAAGACCATTGTCATTGCCTCGAGACCACAGATACAGGCCTGATACTGCGATGCTACGGACTTCAATCTCTGGTCCAATCTTTTTATTTTTCTATCTTTTTCTCTTTCTAGCTTTATTTCCCCTTTTTCATCTGACTTTTCTTCTTAATCTCTCACTATCCCTTTCTTTCCTAAAGTGTGAGAGCCGTACTGAGAGAATAAAAGGCTAACAACGAGTTTAGCTATAAATGGCCTGAGGGTGCCATGGCATACCCTGCCTTTTTTCATTGCCCTTACTATTCATGGGGTTTATGGAGAGCCCACAATTTATATCGCCTACCTATACTCGGCTCAATATGGCCAATAATTAATATTTTGAATTAACAGGTGTATTGGAGAATACACTTTAGAACCATATATACCTCCAAAAAGAATAATCACTCACAAACCTTCTACTCTGACCTCTTCATAAGAACATAAAAACATAAGAAATGGGGAGACTGCAAGAGGCCAGTTAAATGACCTACACGAGGCAGCTCATTGTCCCCCACACTTGGAATAATCCAATAATTCATCTTCTATAACTTAGACTATTCCCCCCTCCTCTCACCCTCGCCCATCCACTACCACTAATCACCTTCCTTTATGCAGCCTCTTTGGTCCTCGCCTATGGAACAAATATTTCCATAGGCAAATAACAATTTCCTATTCCAAAAATGAATCCAGAGAAAGATCTCGCCTAGTCATTGTTGACTCAGAATACCAAGCTGAAGTTATGCTCACCCTCAAAGATCTTGATGGGTAACCTTTCCCAGTGTCTCCTGATACCCAACTGAACACTCGTACTGGTCCTGTTCTCATTATCAATGAAATCTTCCCAGTGGGCGTCAGTTGGCCTGACTGCTCTTCTAACCATTTTGAGCTGATTGCAGATGAAGAAGTTATCGCTCATGTGTCCTGCTTTACCATTAATCCTCATGGGTGTCACAGATACCCAGCAATTATTACAAAAATTACATTCACAGGAAAAGATCTTCCAGACAGTGAATATGGCCTTCTGTAAGGTTAAATTTTACATTCCTCCACCCCATCAGTGCCAAAACTGCTAAGTATATGTACATCCAGCAAAATATTATAGATCCACCGCACGTTACCCTAACTGTGCCTCAGCTGGCCATATCCGTACAAACTGCCCCTTAATAATACCCATCTGTGCAAACTGCACCTTAGAACATAATGTCTTCTTTTGAGGCTGCCCTGTCTACAAATTTGAATCAGAGCATGCTTGTCTCCGCTTCAAACATGGCCTAACACTCAAAGAAGCTAGACAAGAAGCTCTTCTCAGTGGCTTCCAACAGGTTTCTCTCTCTCAGCGTATCTCCATTAACGACCCATAGACCCCGATTAGCACTACCTTTCCGCCTGCTACTTCCCATCCTATTTCTTCCACTCATGCCTCTTCCTATCCCACTACTCTTGTTCCTTGCACAATAACCTCCTGCATTGTTACTTATCTCCCTTAATCCCCCTCTCTTACCTCTTCCACTTCTCTCACCCGCCCTGTAGTTACTTCAGTGCCAGTGTATAATCCTTTTTCTCTACTAAAGTCGGGCACCTCCACCTCTACTCCTTCAACTTAAAACTTTGCCCCCCTCCCACATTGTATTTATACACCAAGCTCTAAGCATCGCTCCTGTGCTTTCCATCCTAAACCATCTACTGGTCTGCGCCTACTTCACTAGTTCCCACTTGATATGAGCATACGATTCTGTGCCAGCACTAGCAGTCAATAAGTAGCTTCAAAAGACGGTTGGATCAGAGTATGGATAGGGATGAAAGGTGGGATGGCTAAATATTGGATTATTCCAAGCGTGGGGGACAAGAAGCTGTCTCGTGTAGGTCATTTAACTGGTCTCTTGTAATCTCCCCATTTCTTATATTCTTATGTTCTTATCTACTGATCCTACTTTATCCTTAATCACTAAAACATTTTCCCTACAGCCTCTGGCTAAGAAAACTTTTACTCCCTCTGTCTTGTCCCCTCCTTCTCCTAGTGAGACCATCTCTGACATTGAAGCCCTTAAGGCAAAACCTTTCATTATTGTCATACTCCCTTTCCCATCCTCTACCTCACCACATAGCACTTCCGATAACACCCTCTATATTTAAGCATAAGTTCAACCCCCACCTTCCTTCCACTCCCATATCTTATCCCCCTCCTCTTCCTCCTCAAACTCTTCTTCCACTATCCCCTTCTCCTTCCCCATCACCCTTTTCCCACTCTTTACCTCCCACTCCCACAGCTATATCTTCCAAAAAATTTCTTCTTGACTATCCTTAACCTCCTGAATTCTCTCGTGAATCCCGGTTACATAATTCCTCTATTCAAAATCCCTCCTGCCCAGATTTTGCCCTTACTTATATACCTCCTCCTTCTGATCCCTTCCCCTCTCATTACCCAACTACTCCTATCACTATCATTACCATAACTCATTAATTTTCTTTCTTTCTTAGAACATAAGAACATAAGAAATGAGGAGGCTGCAAGAGGCCAGTTAATGACCTACACGAGGCAGTTCCTTGTCCCTCACCCTTGGAATAATCCAATATTTAGCCATCCCACCTGTCATCCCTATCCTACTCTCATCCAACCGTCTTTTAAAGCTACCTATTGACTCAGCACTTACTACGTGTCTATCCAGCCTATTCCAATCGTTCACCACTCTGTTTGTGAACCAATATCTACCTATGTCTGTCCTGAATCTAAGTTTTTCTAGCTTGTACCCATTTCCACGCGTCCTATCGTGGCTACTAAATTCTAAAACCTGATCAATGTTTCCCTTATTAATTCTTTTTACCCATTTGAAAACCTCAATCATATCCCCTCTTGCCCTCCTTCTCTCTAGGGAGTGGAGATTAAGACGTTTTAACCGATCTTTGTAGGGTAAATTTCTCAGCCCCTGAATCATCTTGGTCATTCTTCTCTGAACTGCCTCCAAGGAGCCTATATCCTTCCTATAATAAGGGGACCAAAATTGAGCTGCATAATCAAGGTGGGGTCTGACTAACGCTAAATGCAACCTCAGAATGACCTCAGAACTCCTATTTGTCACACACCTACTAATAAATCCCAGTATCTTGTTGGCCCTATTTCTAGCTATAATACACTGTTCCCTGGGGCGCAAGTCACTGCTTATTTGAACTCCTAAGTCCCTCACACTATATGACCTTCCTAAGGTAGTGTCATTTAATGTGTAGTCTACAGACCTATTTCCTTTACCTACGCTCATAATACTACACTTGTTAACATTAAACTGCATCTGCCATTTCTCTGACCACTCGTACAACCTATTTAAGTCGTCCTGCAGCATCCTAGCATTGTCTAAATTCTTTACCTGTCTTCCTATCTTTGTGTCATCGGCAAATTTACTGATATCACTATTTATTCCTGTCTCTAAGTCATTTATATAAATTATGAATAATAGTGGTCCTAGTACTGATCCTTGTGGTATCCCACTAGTGACATTACCCCATTCTGATTTCTTCCCATTGATTTGTACCCTCTCTTCCCTACCAGTAAGCCATCCTCTAATCCATTCTAGTACCTTCCCACCTATGCCGTGAGCCTTAACTTTACTTAATAGTCTCCTATGGGGTACTCTGTCAAAGGCTTTACTGAAGTCCAAATAAACTATATCATACTCGTCCCCCTTATCTATTGTTTCAAATACTTTCCTATAGAAGGATAATAAATTTGTGAGGCATGACTTCCTCTTGCTAAAGCCATGTTGACTGTCTAATTAGCTTGTGTTCATCTAAATGTTTCCTAATTGCCCTTGCTATGATAGCTTCTAACATCTTGCCTACCAGTGATGTTAAACTAATTGGGCGGTAGTTAATAATTTGTCTTATCTCCTTTCTTGAATATAGAAACTACATTTGCTTGCCTCCATAGCCTAGGTATTACTCCTGTGTCTAGTGATTCTCTAAAAATAATTGCAATAGGTTCAACGAGTTCTTCTCTACATTCCCTAAGAATCCTCGGAAAAATGTCGTCCGGCCCTGGAGATTTAGTCTTTTTAAGTCTATCTATTTCCTTGCTAACTACTTCTTTACTTATGGCTATTTCGCTTAATTTATCATCCTCTTGTCCCCTAAAGATCTGTACTGGCTCCAGTTCCCTACCCGACTCTTCTTGAGAAAATACGGACAAGAGGTATTTATTCAATTCCTTACTAATATCCTCACCATTTTCTATCAAGCTGCCATTCATTCCTTTAAGAGGTCCTATTCTTTCCTTTGTTTTAGCCTTATACAACTGATAGAATCCCTTTGGATCCTTCTGGGCATCTCTAGCTATCCTAACCTCATAATTCCTTTTTGCAGTCCTAATATCCTTTTTACCCTTCCTAGCTAGGTCATTATACTGCCCTACTACCTGTAATTCTCCCCTTTTAATTATCCTATAGAGTCCCCTTTTTAATCCAATTTCCCTTCTAATGTTGCTATTCATCCATTTTGGATAATTTTTATTTGACCTAATCCTCCTCTTCTTTATTCAACAATGCCCATTCTCCACTGGAATATACATGCTTTCCGTTCCAATAAAAATTACCTACGCTATTCACTGTCTACCTTTGAACCTCAAGTTATTTGCCTTCAAGGTTCAACCACCTATACCAATCCCTAATTTCCACTTTATCCATTCCCCTCATTGTATTGCTCCTTTTTCTATTCTCATCCATTATAAGACACCATATGCTTAATTAAACATTCAAACTTCTGTTTCTTGTACTATGTTATGAATCTTCCTTCAACATTGGATTACCATTGTTTCTGTTTATTTGAAATATTAATGATTTTAATAGCTTCCACGACCTAATCTCCCAACTTCCCTCTGCTTTGATGATAGTTGGTGACTTTAATTGTCAATCTACCCTATGGAGGGATTTCTTAGTGAATTCCCGTGGTCGCTCTCCCGATTGGTTGCTGTGTCCCGGCCTTTGAAAAAATTTTGAGTCAGAGTCCTGCCGTGAGTAGGGGTGTCATTGGTCCCCCTTCTAGCTGTAGTTCCATTGTCCATACGGTTGAAGCATGGATAAAAACCCTCTTATGAGGTTTTCCCCCCCAAAGGCCTCTTGTTTTACACTTACTGAATTTCCAAGTTTAGAAGGATTTCTTGATCATGATTAGTTTTTGAGCTTCTCTGACTCCTCAATTTATTTTGCTAATTTTTTTTTTCTTCACATCAGAAACCGTTGGCGCCAGTAGGCTTTTTATGAAGGCGAAGATGGACTGCCTTATGCCTGTTATTTGGCGTACGTTTTAGATTTTTTTTATAGTGACGTCTCGAATGTTTAAATTCTCTCTTGAATATGTTGAGAACGTGTGAGGCTAATTGCTGCTAAAGCCTCAGATGCATATTAATGTTGTAAGTCCCGTCTGAGGACAGTATGGCAGCGATTTGGATAGTCTTTGGCCACTCGGCTGTAATATCAAATATTAAAAAGTGATCACCAGATATCAGGGATTCGAACCTGGGATCGTAGGCTCCCATGCCCGAACGCTGACCACTGCACCACCGCAAGATATCATCTCCAAATAAAAGTCTAGTCATGGATACCTTTTCTGACCATAAGTGGGCATACTTCTGGTTAATTTCACGCTTCATGATGTAACATCTTGGCAAGTGATTTTGATGGTGGGCATTTCCAAGTAATGCCAAAGTGCCATTGATGAAACCAACTTCACAAGCCACTAATGAATGTCCTTTGTCTTATGCAACTTTGTCCAGAATCGTGAGTGACTAAATGATAATCATAGCTGCTTTGATGATTTCTTTCATGCGAAAATTGGTTTTTCTTGCCTCCGTTTTCAATGCTTCTAATATCTGTGCGCTACATTCCATTGGGGCCAATGCTTCAAAATTGGTGGGCCTCTTGGTAATGTCGTCTTCTAAATTGAGTTTATTGTCTTCATCCCACATTCCATAGTCTAACAAATAGTTCACCATTTCTGTGACATGCATGTCAATTTCTTCCAAGACATCTTCTGTGGGCTCATAGGTCTTAGCAGTCTGCATCAAGACGCTGCCAATAAGAACTTCATGAATTTCCTCGTTTTCGCTACCAGCCTTAGACTCGTCTGACCTAAACCCAGAAAAAACTTTCAATCGAGTATGGATGTCTTGTTTACATAACTTCCAAGGTCCGTTCTTCCTGATTAGCAGATGCCTTCAGAAGGTGCAAAGAGAGGAGGTGAGGGTATGACTGGTAGTAATGTTGTGGACATCTCATCTATGGATAGGGACGCTACTCAGGATGCTTATCAAAGGAAGAATGTGCTCTTGCACCCATCATCAGAGGAACACCAAATCATGAGGCACACCAACTTGATGACATATCTGCTGTCTGGAAAAAGCTACAAGAACAAAGCATTTCGGCAGTGGATACAGACATTATTATGGCTCCATGGAAGTCAGGGACTGAGAAAAAGTATCGACCACATGTCAAGAGATGGAAACAGTCTTATAGTAAAGGGAACATCGATCCTCTTAATCCCAATGTAAGCTACATTATCAATTCCTTATATGAAATTTTTCAGAGGCGTGGGCTATGAGTCAACAAAACAAAGGGGCACTCTCCTCACTAGGCATAGTTGTGGACAGATGCAAAACAGGAAACTACCCACTTGTCAACAAGTCTGAGAGGGGTATTTTGAGACTATTGAATCACAGGTATACAGAGACCTGGGATATCAAGCCAATGCTGAAGATACGTAGGAACATGGACTCTTTACACAGCCTTTCCCTGAAAGAACTGACATTGAAATTAGTGATGCTGATGGTACTGACACAAGCTAAAACCAGGGTGCAAACTTTTAATTTATTAGTGTTAAAGAACATTAGCATAGGGGAGAATTATATTCCTGTTTGGTTAAGGGGCAACATTAAACAATGTAGACCCAAATATGATGTTCAATTAGTCAAAATGTTTGGTTATGCAAAAGGTGAAAGATTATGTGTGTACGAAACCTTGAAATATTATTTTGTAAAAACCAAAAAAGAAAGGACGTTGGACAAGATGACGGAAAACTACTCATCAGCTTCATCAAGCCACGCAAAAGTGTTTCCAAAAAACACAATTGTGAGATGAATTAAGCATATAATTCCCATAGCCGTACACAGTACACAGTACACATCTGGCAGTGTCCACCCAGCGGCAAAATCAAAGGCTAAAGTCAAGGTTGTACCAATCATGGCAAAAGCCAGATGGTGAAAGGAGACCATTTTTGGCAAACACGGATATTGTCCAAGACAAGGATCCATTCTAAGACGCTACATTAGAATAGTTTTATAATTCAGTATGTAAGTTGCACATGCACGAGGAGAAATGTTTTGTTTCTCTCAGTGAAAAAGAGTATATATTCATGGAGACTTTTCAAATCAACACTGATAAATGAAGGATGTTGAGGAATACAAATAATGCCAAAGTTAACTTAATATACATTACAGTTTAACTGATGCACAGAAGGACAGAACAAATACTACAGTACAACACCCACATGGCTTCAAAACCTCATGGGAAAGCGACCTCTAGCAGAGAAGTGGTCTGCTGAAGTAGAATTACTTAAGTACATGAGACTTACCGTAGGTCACTTGTAATGTGCTTCAAATTTTACGAAGCAAGTCACCTCTGCTAGTAGGGAGCTTCCATATGCCCTCCTCTCCCACCCTTCGTAGTGCTGTGATTTTGGAATTAAAGTGCAAACTTTATGGTAGAAACTTAAAACCAACTTATCATGTGAAAGGTCGTATTTTTTAAAGTCTGCTAGTGCCTAACAATGCAGTGTATCTAATATGAAAGCTCCCTACTAGCACAGGTGACTTGCTTTGTAAGATTTGAAACACATTTCAACTGACCTACGATAAGTTTCATGTACTTTAGTAATTATCAATTTCAATGTTAGTCATATAGTTTTCTTTCTGCCATGCAAACAATTTCCTGTTTCTTCTTTTTTAGATAATCTATTAACTTTAGTTTTCTTGCTATTATTCCATCTATGTTAGTACACATTACCTTTATTTCATCATTCCCTTTTGTAACTCCTTTTTTTTTTCCTTATCTTTCAACTCTGTAAAATTCCTCAATGTATTTTTCTGTTAAACCTTCTACTTTCACTATGATTTTCATGAAGGTGCTCATTTAATTTTTTGTATCTGATTATTCTGTTTCTAATTTGTTTTCTAATTTCTTCTCCCTTGCCTTCTATTATTCTTCCCTTAGTAGTTTTGGAGTTTTCTTATTACTTCCTTGACTTCCTTCTTGATGTTTATGTCTCCAAGTCCAATTCGTTCAGCTTTTTGTTTTTTCTTTAATTTCATTTTTCGCTTTGAAAATTTGAGCATACGTTGTTTTCATTTCATCCTTTACTGTGCACACCTTATCAATAAATTCTTCAAAATTTTTATTCATCTTTAATATGTTTTTTGCTTTAGATATAATGTCTTCTTCTTTACCTTTGTCATTTAATATTTGGTGCTATTTATTCAACTCATAGCTCATCTCTTTCATCTTATTTCTTAAATTATATACGTCTGATGACAATTTACTGATTTCAAAATTTTTCTTGTTTACATCTTTGTTCATTTCTTCATTATCTACCTTAATTTCTTAGTTTCATTTAATTTTACAAGTAAAGTTCTTTTTGATTCGTGTGAATTCTTTTTCTAGCTTCTTTACTTTACTTACTAGCCTATTATACATATCATCATTAACTAGTTAAAAAAAACTTGCTTCTTATTTCTTTCTTACTTCTATCACTTCTCTTGCTCGAGAACACATTTTTCCCCTAAACTTTTGCTCAACAAAAGCATCCAGTGTGTCAGCTGATTCCTCAGGCAAAAACACTGTTGTCTGTTGCCACTTGCTTTGATTTCATCTCTACTTAGAACATCACATTTGAGGTTGCTGCTCATTATTCACTCTCTTTGCAATAGGGATATGAGCTTGCCCAATCCTGCAATAATACACTTAGCTAATCAGCCGCATAGATCAGTCCTTTGAACGAGCTCTCTGACACATGTCTTCCCTTCACCACAGTGTAATATGCAGGGCCTGAGCTAAAATTGTGTGGTCCTATCTCTGTATGAATATTTGTCCAGTTTTTCTTTCAGTTATTGCAAATTTTTTGCCATTATTACTTCTTTCAGTCCATTCTAAATATCTATACAAAATATCTATACTTCTTTGGGGAAAACTGTACTTTTTTCAATCGTTCAAGAAAATTCCTTTTTACAGTTTTTTCTTGTGTCCTCTCAAATTTCTAGCCTCTCATTTTCTTCTCATTATTATATATTTTCTATCTGTTTCCTCAAAGTTATTCATCAATTTATATATTGCAATTAAGTCTCCTCTTTCTCTTTTTTTTTTTAGTGTTATCAGATGAATTTCTTTGAGTTTTTTTCTCATATGTTAGGTGTTCCAAATCTAGCACAATCTTAGTTGCAATTCTCTGGATTGTTTACAATTTCAACACATGCTTTTTCTTGTGCGGGGACCATATTACTTTTGCATACGCCAGTTTAGATACGTTTACCACTATGTCATCAAATCGTTTGATGAGAACATCTTGAGGCGAGCAATGGCTCATTGGCGTGCGAATGTAACAGAAGTGGCCCTAAGGGTGATGAACGTCATATGATGGTAATTGCGTTGAAAGGTGGGTGAGTGTGGGGAGTCTCACGCAGGTTCTCCTGGTTGAGCCGCTGAAAGTCCACCATCCTGTGTGGCTGCCTTTCCTTCTTGGGGACCACCACCATGTATGAACACCAATCTGTGAGGTCACCTGTAGGCACAGGCTTGATAATACCCCTCCTCATGGAGTTGTTTATGGACGTCGTTGTAGAAGTAGTGAGGGATAGAAACTGGAAAATGTACAGTATGAGGCTGGGCGTCAGGGCACAGGTGAATGTGATGAGAGAGCCCCTTCATCTCTTGTAGAGGTGTACAATCCACAGTGAATGCTGTACGCTCGAAGTGTTCCAGAAACCAACGCTCCAGAAGACCCATGTTATCCTCCGTCAGGTCGTATTGAGGATTGAGGTGGCGGCTTGGAAGTTTTGGCCTCTCCATCTCAGCTAAGGCAGCCACTGTTTCCTCTATGGTGAAGAAGTGGCGAGACACCAAGCCTAGGGTCTTACATACCTGTAGTGACAAGTACAAGTCCTGGACCCCCTCAGCGAAGTATAGACAGGCCTGAGTGGAGCGCCTGCCAGTGTTAAGGGTGGACACGCAGCCTCCCAGCACCCATAAATACCCACCAACTAGATGCTTGATGCTCACAGTAGTGTCTTGCAGACACTGCAGAGTCACGGCAAGGTTACATATAAGCGAGTGCCCCGCCATGCACACCTAGGTCCTGGTGTCTGCAATGGCTCGGACAGAGTGCTGCTTTCCAATGCCTGGTGCCGTCACAGAGATATCTAGACGTGGCTGGATGGTCAGGTGGACATCAGCTATTAAGGCACTGGTCACTGCATCAGTCTTCGATTGTCTCTTCGTAGATTTGCAGGACTTCCTGAAATGGCAAGCAAAACAGATAATGTTCCTTGCCGGGCATGTGGTTCTGCCAGTAGGGTCTCGCCCATTACAGCTTCCACAGCGGCCCGCCACTTGGGCTGGGGAAATGACGTCATTGGTGGCAGTGATGTCATCTGTGACATCCACAGCTACCACCCCCTCATGTGGTGCCCCTGCTGTAGTGTCCTATGTTTAGCGTCCGTGCTGGATCAGCCCTGTACTGCCGAGAGGCCAGCGAGAACCTTGGATGGAAGGTAAGGAAGGTGGGTTGTCACTCACTGCACCAAGTTCGAGTGGTAAGTGATGAAGGTAAATCAAAACAGGTCGGTAGCCAATGTAGGTTTACTGCGGGTACGGAGTAAAATTGGTAGATGGGCCTTTGCCCTGTCTGGTTTCTAGGGGTGAACTGCCTAACCTTGGTTCCGGTGGCTTCTGGGTAAACTAGTGGCAAACCACCACTTGTTGACTCCCTAACACTCAGTAATTTATTTCCCATGTATTTTCACCTCAGATTTCACTATAATTAAAATCTACTGCTTTTAATAATCTGTTCTAAGCTCTCTAGGGTATCTTCTATTATTTCTTCATGTATTTTTTTAGTCCAATTTCTGGTTTTTGGAGGTTCGTACATATGCAACTACTATTTCTTGGCTTTTTCCATATCTTGTCTTAATCTGTGCACTTATCAATTCTGGTTTCCCTTTTACATACTCTACATTTATAGCTTTTATCTTAGATTTTATCAGTCCTTATTTAGTTTTGTTTCTACTACGCAGGCATTTGTTTGTTTCACATACAACCTGCTTCTTATATTAGCATTTACAATGCTCTCTATCTACCCATCCGTCTATTACCACATTTAAATTACGTGTCGTATTCCACCCTTGGCGATCTCTGGCAACTCAAGACAACCCTGTCTCCCTCAGCTGACGTCATTCGTTCTTGAGACGCGCTAGTAAGCGGACTCAGGTTTCTACAGTGCTTTCTTTGTCACTGCCCATCTGTCTTTCGTTTTTGGCCATATGACTGAGTTCCCTGACCTCCAGGAGGGTTTCTTGTCACCTTCTGCTATGGTTAATGGTGACGAACGGGCCTCCCCTCCGCCGGGCCTTCAACCAGCTGAGGCAAGAAGGGAGGCTCAACCACGCCATGTTGTCAGTCCCGACTCCTCTCGTGGCTCTTCCTCTCCACTTCACTCCATGTCTTCAGGGAGTGGTACAACACACTTCTCCAGGAGAGTCTGTGCTTCTTCTGGCTGCGGGAGAGTACTTGGAGGTGTAAAGAATGATCCACATACCGTATGTATTCCCTGTCGTGGTGGTTGTTGTGATGTAAACAACAGGTGTCAGGAGTGTGCTGATTGGAGCTCCAAGCTGGTTCTCAGTGCCCTTAAATACCAGCGGACATTGCAGAAGAGGCGTGAGTATAAGGCTAGGAAGAAGGCCCCTCACACTTCAAGTCAGTCACATGGGAAGGTTAGGGTTGGGAACCATCCCCCCTCCTCCCCCACTTCTCACGCCTCGGGATCAACCGGTGGTTCGGTGGTGGGTTCGGTGGGCCCAGAGGATTCAGTGTCTCAGATTCCTGTGCCTTCTAAGGATTCTCCACCTGATATGTCTGTTTTCTTTAAAGAATTTGCAGCCTTCCTGGGTTTTTCTGAAGGGAGCCACAGTGTTTCACTCCCTACCATGTTATCAGAGATGGTGTCTAAGGAGATAGAGAATAGATTAGCTCCTAATCCTGTCTCTCTTTCAGCTCCCTCCTTACCCTCGGTTCACGGTACGGTGAAGTCCGTTACCAACCCCCCTCTCGGCCCCAGCGCAAGGCAGAGTGTGCAGTCACTCCAAGCTGGTGTGCCGGTGGGAGGTAACCGGGGGAAGGAGAGGCATAGGGGTAGGTTTAGATCAGGCACCATTTGATCCTCATTCCATGGGAAAGCGATCTAGACCACTCAAGGATGTTCAGTGGAGGATCAAGCGGTCACGTCCTGTGGTGGGGGGAGATCTGGCTCCACCACGTCCAGAATCTCCCTCAGGATGTGACCAGGGCTGGGACAGGTGTGTGTCTTCTGTACACCACTCCCGCCCACTGACCCGGGGTGAGGGTCAGGCTGTGTATTACAAGGGTACTTTGACTGAGGACTCGGTCAAGCCCACACAGCCAGAGGGGGGTGTTACACAGGCAAGGCCTAAATCCCCCCCTCGGTCCACAAGGCACACAGGAGCTCGAGGTCTGTCAGCCCCCTCCTCACATGCCTTCTACCACCAGGATCAGATCCATTTGGCTACTACACGCCAAGTTGCGCCATCTGGATCTTGGATCGGGTCCATGAGGGATCCTGATCCACCATTCCCACCTGGATCCCTGGGTCCAGCACAGGGTGACCTCGAGGATCCGTGGGATGAGATTTCGGAGGACGATTCTGGCACGCGGTCCAGGGACCATGATGCAGTTCCTTCCCCACTTTTCCAATCCATGATGGGCTACATTACCCACTGCTTTCCGGAGGCACTGGGGTATGCAGAAGCGACTCACCGACCTGCCCCGCCTGGGGAGGTTAGGCCTGAAGTGGAGAAACATATCCGTCTTACCAGGGCCCAGCCTATGGATTTCTCTTTGGATTCTGCTACCTGGTCGCACGGTCTCCTTTTCCCAGCCAAGAGTACCCCAACGGCAGAAACCTGCTCCCAGACTCCCTTCTTCCCGCCCAAGAACGTCAGACAAGTTTTTTCGGAAGTAGTCCCTCGCCCGTCCCGGATCCCCATTGGAGGTTGCCTTGCCAACAATCTAGAAGACTGGATCACGATTGGAGCAGAGGCTTGGGTACTCGCCGTCCTCCGCGAAGGTTACAGGATTCCTTTCACGACACCACCACCAGTCACCTCCCATCCAGTTGGATTTCGGTCTTACTCCCTGGGATCCGAGAAGGCCGAGGCATTAGATCACGAGATTCGGCTTTTCTTAGAAAAAGGGGCATTAGAGGAGGCCCCAGCATATCCGGGATTTTACAGCCACCTTTTTGTTGTGACAAAGGCCACCGGAGGCTTCCGCCCGATTCTCGACCTGTCCTCTCTCAATCGCTACGTCATCACCACTCGATTCCGGATGGAAACTCTAAGGACGGTCATGTCTGCGATTCGCAGTCACGACTGGATGGCAGCCATCGATCTCAAGGACGCCTACCTCCAAATCCCGGTCCATCCAGACAGCCGAAAGTTCCTTCGCTTCATTTGGAAAGGCCTACACTACCAGTTCAAGGTCCTTTTCTTCGGCCTATCCACTGCCCCACAAGTTTTCACTCGGATGATGGGTCCAGTTTCAGCGGCTTCCCATCGGCGGGGGATTCGTCTCCTCCGGTATTTAGACGACTGGCTACTGTTGGCCAACTCCGAACAGGAGGCCCTCGATGCAACCGAGTTCCTTCTCAACCTGTGTGCCTCTCTGGGTATTCAAGTAAACTGGGGAAAGTCCCGTCTTACCCCGTCCCAGTCGATGATCCATCTGGGGATGGAGATTCAATCAACGATTTTGAAAGTTTTCCCGACACAAGAACGCCTGGAGAACCTTCACCGCCAGATCGAGTCCTTCCTCAGTGTTCAATCTCCACCAGCAAGGGCTTGGTTCATCCTGTTGGGTCACATGTCCTCCCTTATCCATCTAATTCCGGGGGCCAGACGACGAATGAGAGGCCTACAATTACATCTTTCCCGATCTTGGAACCGTCAGTTCCATCCAGACGACTTTCCAGTTCCTTGGGACAGCATGCTTCTGGAGGATCTTCAGTGGTGGTTGTCGGATCCCGGCCTACGGGTGGGACAGTCGCTACAATTGGCTTCCCCAGATGTATGCCTGTACTCGGACGCCTCAACCCTAGGTTGGGGGGCGTCTGTTCTTCATGCCTCAGTGAGTGGTCTGTGGACCCCACAGGAACAGTCCCTTCACATCAATCTCTTGGAACTCAGAGCCATTCGTCTCAGCCTATCCCACTTCATGGAGGACTTTCGCGGGAAAACGGTTGCAGTCTTCTCAGACAATGCCACGGCCCTGTCTTACTTGGCCAAGGAAGGAGGGACTCGTTCAGGGATTCTCAATGCGGAGGCTCAGTCAGTTCTTCAGTGGGCGGAAGATCATGCCGTTCAGATCATCCCTCAGTTCGTGAAGGGGTCCTCCAATGTCCTGGCGGATTGCCTCAGCAGACGAGACCAAATCATCTCTACAGAGTGGACTCTCCACCAGGATATCTGCAGTCGACTGTGGAGGACCTGGAGTTATCCCACAGTGGACCTCTGCCAAGAGGCTCAACTTCCGGCTGCCGAACTTTGTCTCACCGTTTCGAGACCCCATGGCGATCGCCACGGACGCATTCCTTTACAACTGGGATTGCCAGGATTTGTACGCCTTTCCTCCCTTTCCTTTGATCAGGAAGGTTCTCAACAAGTTGAGGACGGCACACCGCGCCACCCTCATCCTGATTGCCCCGTTCTGGCCTCAGAGGGAATGGTTTCCGGATCTCGTCCAGGCCTCGGTAGACTCTCCCAGACGCCTTCCACATCGCAGAGACCTCCTCCGTCAGCCACACATCCACAGGTTCCATCAGGCTCTACCCATGCTACAGTTAACCGCGTGGAAACTGTCCAGCGAATCCTCCGTCACCAAGGCTATTCCTCTCGTGTTACGGAATTCCTGGCAAGATCTAAACGGCCTTCCACTCTTATGAATTACCAGCAAAAGTGGAAGAAATTCCGGGAGTGGTGAACAAGGGAGGGCCACACTGTTTCTAACCCCTCCAGCCAAAAGTTTGCTGACTTTTTTGTTTTTCTGAGGCAGGAGAGCAAGCTGTCTGTCTCAGCCATTAAAGGGTACAAGGCTATGCTCAATAGCGTGTTTGACCTTAAAGGATTTGACCTCTCCTCGGATCCAGTTCTCCGGGAGGTGATTATAACTTGTTCAAGGCAAGTACGCCGGCCACCTTACAGATCTCCATCGTGGAATGTGGACGTGGTCCTTAGAGCCTTGACACGTCCGCCTTTTGAGCCTTTGGAACGGTCCACCTTCCGGGATTTGTCTAGGAAGACACTTTTCCTGGTGGCCCTGGCTACAGCCAAGAGGGTGGGTGAGCTCCGTGCCCTGTCTATGGTCACAACCACACAGGGAGAGGATCTCATTCTGTCCTACCTTCCTGAGTTTGTGGCCAAGACGGAAACCGGCCTTAACCCCATCACTCGGGAGTTCCGTCTTCGCAGTCTCTCTTCTATGGTGGGACATGAGGATGAAGAACGTCTACTTTGTCCAGTGAGGGCATTGAATTATTACCTGCGGCTCACGTCTTCCTCTCCTCGGCCTAGGATTTTTTTTGTCTCTGTACGGGACCCCAAAAGGCCCATGTCTAAGGCGGCAATCTCCTTTTTTCTACGGGACACAGTTAAGACAGCGCACCAGTCCTTTCCTGAAGATCTCTGTCCCTTGTTCAAGGTCCGGGCCCACGACATCAGGGGTATTGCCACATCTATGCTCCTATGGAAGAACAGCTCAATTGCCTCCATTCTAGAAGCAGCCTGCTGGAGGACTCAGTCAGTCTTTGTGGACTACTACCTCCGGGACTTTCAGAGGCAAGAAGGAGATGTCTTTGCCCTAGGTCCAGTGGTCGCCGCTGGGGACTTGGTGGGCTAACCCCCTATCACCATAATCCTTCAAGGCAGCAAGTGCCTTATCTTTGGGATTGCTTTAGTTGGCGTCATTGGAGAAGTCATAAGTTTGCCCTCCTCTCAGGACATGTGCTTGGACGCCGGATGGGATTACAAGGAAAACTCCCGAGGGAAGTTATCCGGGTTAATTCCTTATGCACTGATCACTTTTCACTGGTTCCTACCTGGGCATGGTTCAGGACCAGTGGTGGCCACAGGGTTTTAGTGGCCTGTTGTTTAGACAGGGTGCACACTTCCTCTGATACCTGCACTGAAGATTCGACAAGGACACCCTGCCGGAGATCAAGAGTCCTCACCGGAAGCTTGGACACAATCTCCTTGACCTCACATGTCTCTGGATCCTAAATTTAGGTGAGACTAAGCTGAGTTTTTTAATGTGGACCATTCACCCTTTGTTGTATTCCATACCCGTGGCGTGACCCACCTCCTTTAATGTGGGAATCTGCTAATATAAGAAGCAGGTTGTATGTGAAACAAATGACATTTTCAAACATAAAATGTATTTTTTCACTTACCTGCTTCTTATATATATAAGCCGCCCATCCTCCCCGCTACTTACCATTGCTTCAAGAAAGAATGACGTCAGCTGAGGGAGACAGGATTGTCTTGAGTTGCCAGAGATCGCCAAGGGTGGAATACGACACGTAATTTAAATGTGGTAATAGACGGATGGGTAGATAGAGAGCATTGTAAATGCTAATATAAGAAGCAGGTAAGTGAAAAAATACATTTTATGTTTGAAAATGTCTTTTTTTTTCTCTTTTAGATAATCTGTTAACTCTAGTTTTCTTGCCATTATATCACTTATGTTAGTATACATTACTTTTATTTCATCACTTCCTTTTGTTACTGTTCCATTCTTCTCGTTTTCTTTTATTTCTAACATTTGTTGTTTATGTAAAATTTCATTATCTTGTTGTCTTTTACTCTACAGATTAATTTTTTTTTTCCTCTGTCGTTCTTATATATTAATTTTTTTACTTTCCCTCTTCCTTCAATTAAAAAAAAAATTTGTCTCTTCTTCATTCATAGTCTTTTAATGAACACATTGTTATATTCTTATATGTCCCTGAGTTGGTAAGTCCTAACTAAGGTCGCTTCTGTTGCAGTCTGAGTCTTTAGTCTTAGCTTCACTAATTCAACATCTTCAATATATGGACCAACCTCATTATTCCCTCTACTTTCTCTCCAAATTTAGTATCCTCATAAGAACATAACATAAGAATATAAGGAAGCTCCAAAAGGCCCGGAGGCCTGCACTAGGTAATTCTTGTTAATCCTAATCCCCCTTATTACCTACACCCACCTCCCATCCCCATCCATGAATTCTTCTCTTAAAACTCCCTATTGTCTGTGCACTAACTACCTGCTGACTGAGTCTGTTCCAATCGTCTACCACCCTATTTGTAAACCAATTTCTGCCTATTAAATCTACATTTCTCTAGTTTGAATCCGTTATTTCTTGTTCTATCCTGATTCCTTTTCCCATTACTCTACGTCGCTCCAGTGAGTGCAATTTCAAAAGCTTTAGTCTCCTTTCATAGCTAAAATTACGAATCCCTTCTATAATTTTGGTCATCCTTCTCTGCACTGACTTTAACAAGATTATATCCATTCTATAATACAGTGACCAAAACTGCATTGCATAGTCGAGGTGAGGTCTGACTAACGCTAAATACAATTTCAAAATAACCTCAACACTCCTACTTTTAATACTTCTAGTAATGAATCCTAACAACCTATTAGCCCTATTTCTAGCCTCAATGCATTGTTTTCTGGGACGAAGATCTGAGCTAACTTGAACACCCAAATCCCTTTCACATTCTGACCTATTCAGCATTACCCTGTTTATATTGTACCTGTTTTGAGGATTTTCCTTACCAATATTCATTACTTTACACTTGTCAATAATAAAATCCATCTGCCACTTAACCACCCACTTGTTTTACTTATCCAAGTCCCCCTGCAAGTCTTTTACATCAGACTCTTATTTAATAATTCTGCCTATCTTAGAATCATCAGCAAATTTACTAATATCACTACTAATCCCATTGTTTAAGTCGTTAATATATATATGAATAATAATGGCCCTAATACAGATCCCTATGGCACTCCACTTGTTTTCCCTCCCCAATTAGACTTGGAACCATTAATTATAACTCTTTGCTGCCTATTGCTTAACCAATATCATCATTTAGTTTTTTTTAGTATTTCTTCAATGGTTTTTGTTTCTTTTCTCTCTTTATTCTCATAGATATAACGTTTTCTTTCAATCCAGATCCTTTTTCTACTCTGCTGCGTCTCTGACTATGTTTTCATTTACCTTTAATACTTTAATTACTATTTTTTCCATTCTCACTTTGCTTTCAATTTCTTGTTGGTGAAATATTCCCTTGAAGCTCATTTTATCTTTCTCTTTTTCCAAACTTTCCCCTCAATGTTGACAAAATCTTTAAATTCATATATAATTTCTTGTTTTGAAAATCTTTGATTGTTCTTTAAAGCTTCCTTTTCACTTACTTGTCAATTTCTCAATCTCATTTATGCTCTCATATTTCGTATTTCAAATAACTTTTTTTCCTCGCACAATTAATTGAAATTTGACTGTGTGTGTCAGATGCTTTCTCTAAGATACTAGCAATGGTCTATGCCACACACGTGGTAGCTATATATGTACAGTGGTACTTCAGGATACGAGCGTCTTCCCTTACGAGCAATTCAGGTTACGAGCACAAAATACTCGGAAAATTCGCATCGGTATCCGAGCATTCGTTCGCGTTACGAGCGACACATTTTTTTTCTAAACATTAAAGAGACACTGGCCAAGGGAAAACAAAAATACATTGAAAAACTAGTTCCGTTTGTCACCAGACCCTGCAAAGAAGACAGTAGGAGAAAAGAAGCAAGGAGTGAAGGTTGTGCTTACTTAATTTTTTCCTGATCAATAATGCATAGGGCACAAGTTCTGATGTATATCACACATATAACTTATCACTTACATGTTGGGAAGTCTGTATCGTAGGTTACATTGCTGGAGAGGAGGTTGTCAAATGTTATGGTGATGACCTGGTGGGATGGATGAAACTCCACATTAGTCAGGAGTGGTGTCTCCTGTCCAGGATACCTGGTAGTGGAAACATTCCATTGTCCTTCCTTCTGTTGCTCTACCTCCACTAGCACGTCTATCAACTTCCTCCATGTTTCCAACTAGAAATAAAAAATAAAGTCTATGTTTAGTTTATCATTGCATGCTGAAAATACTGAATTGATATTCAATAGTGAGTCTTGAATGCTTGTAATATACATTCATAACTGATTGTGCCTGACAAGAACGTGAACAAAAATCATGGCCACACAATATTAATACCAGCTTGGCAGTCAAAGGCACGTTCTCACACCACCCAAAGTTGACAATCCAAAGTTGACCACCCACCTACATTTTCTTATCTACACCCTAGTGAAAGTTCAGAAGTGGTGCTATGAAAAAATATTAAAAAGCATCATTAGATCAGGTTTTAAAATTTAATAGTCAGGATAGGACACGTGGAAATGGGTACAAGCTAGAAAAACTTAGATCCAGGACAGACATAGGTAGATATTGGTTCACTAACAGAGTCGTGAACGATTGGAATAGGCTGGGTAGACACATAGTAAGTGCTGAGTCAATAGGTAGCTTTAAAAGACGGTTGGATCAGAGTATGGATAGAGATGACAGGTGGGATGGCTAAATATTGGATTATTCCAAGGGTGGGGCAGTACAAAGGAGTACAAAGGAAGAACAGACAGCAACATTCCTACTAGACCTAACGAGGCTGTCTGTTTAGCTACACTACTACTACCATAATATCTACTTGATAGAGACAAAAGGACAGCAACCCCTACCTCCAGCCGAAGCTGGCCAAAAGAGGAAGTGATACCATGTAGCATGGAAAAACTATCATGGAATTTGTATAGGAAAGTGATAAAAACAAGGAGTAATCTATGCTAGAAGAAAAAAAAAAATTACGCAGTAGTGAAATATTCGACTTGGTGAATGGATGCTAAGTGCTTATCGAGTTTTTTCTTAAATGATTCAATTGTAATACTGTTAACTATTTGTGCTGGGAGAGAATTCCAAACATTTACAATTCTATTGAAGAAAAAGTGTTTCGCTTCATTTGATCTAAAATGCTTACCAATGATCTTGAAGCCATTGTTACGGATGGTGCTTGTGAGATCGTTTATGTTAATATTATCAAAACCATGAACAAATTTTAAAACCTCAATTAGGTCCCCTCGTAGCCTACGTTTGAATAAACTGAATAAGTTCAACTCCTTTCTTTAGTCATTCTTCGTAGGATTTGTTTCGCAATCTTGGGATAATTTTAGTAATTCTTCTTTGTATTCTCTCCAGCTTATTAATATCTTTTCTATAGTATGGTGACCAAAATTGAATGCAATATTCTAGATGAGGGCGTACGAGTCCATTATATAGTGTAAGGAAAACTTTTTCAGATTTATATTCAAAAGTTCTACCGATGAAGCCGACCAGTTTGTTAGCTTTTTTTTTACAACATCTGAACAATGTTTATCTGGTTTGAGGTCGTTATTAATAGTTATCCCTAAGTCTTTTTCATGGTTAACTTTGGAAAGTTCAGAGCCATTCATTGTATATTTATTGAATTGATTATTGCTACCGATATGCAAAACCTTACGTTTATCAACATTAAATTTCATTTGCCACTTTTTTGACCAACTGACTAACACGTTGAGGTTTGATTGAAATTGTAGTTTATCGGCGGTTGTAGTTACTTTACTCGTGATTTTTCGTATCGTTGGCAAATTTTTATATCTTACAGGTGAGGCCTTCATCAATATCATTGACATAAATTAAAAAAAGAATGGGACCAAGTACTGAGCCCTGTGGCACACCGCTTTTAACGTTTCGCCAGTTAGATGATTTACCATTTATGACAACGCGTTGCCTTCTTTCGGAAAGCCAGTCTTCAACCCATTTAAGAATTTTCCCAGATATGCCTTGTGATTCTAATTTTTTTAATAACCGTGTATGGGGAACTTTGTCAAACGCTTTTTGAAAGTCGAGATTAATTATATCAACGGCTTTTGTCTCGTCATAAAAGTCAAGGAGATTCATTAAGGAAGAGCATTTGTTGCGGAAACCATGTTGAGAATTATTAATCATGCTATTTTCTTCAAGGAAAGTCACTAGTTTATCGCATATTATAGTTTCCATTATGTCATTTGATGCCATGTCTCACCACATTTATTCTGGAGGGTAAATAGATGGAACGACAGATATAAGTCTCTGTATAGAAGACAACTTTTTTTTCTTTTCTATATCGCAAACCGTTGGCTTTATAGAGGCAGAGATGGAATTGCCTCTTGCCTGTTACTTAGCGTAGATTTATATATATATATATATATATATATATATATATATATATATATATATATATATATATATATATATATATATATATATATATATATTTGTTTTTATTGTGATGCCTGGAATGTTTATGTTCTCTCTGGAATATGCTGAAAACGACGAGACAGCATTGCTGCTAAAGCCTCATATGCATATAAACATTGTAAGTCCCGTCTCAGGTCAGTATGGCAGCAATTTGGATAATCTTTGGCCACTCGGCAGTATTATCAAAGAATGAAGTGTCCAGCGAATATCGGGGGATCGAACCCGGGACCCTAGGTTCGCATGCCCGAATGCTTGACCACTGTACCACCGCCTCACCTAAACTGCAAAAGATCCATGAAATATTGATCGCTTGTGTTGTCAATGGGGTATTAACAATTTGATGAGATGCAGATATATCTTTTGGGAATGGGACAATTGGCCGTAGCCCAACTGGCCGCGGCCAGCCAATTGCTGCGGACTGGGAGAAAACTGCAAACGCCTAAGTTTACGTACTTAAGGCAGCTCCTTAAACCCTCACCAGCGAATGATTGATTCTCGAATACGAACCTTCTTCTCGAATACGAATCTTCGTCTTCTAGACTGTCACACTGTTAGTCAATCCCCAGTCAGCCTTCACCAGAGGAACTTCTAACTTAGGTTGGTTTTATAGGTTTTTTGTTTGATACTATAGGAATGCTAGGTTAGGTTGGATTAGTTTAGATTAGGTCTTGTGATTTTAATCAATAAAGACATTGTGAAATTTTGCATTTTAGCAACAAAAAAGTTCCATATAGCGGTCAGCAGGCCGCGACCAGTTTCCCGCAGCCGGTTAGGCTGCGGCCAGGTGACCACGGCCAGTTGTCCTAGACCCATATCTTTTTACCTACTACAAGCTATGGTGATTAGACGTGGCCGAATATAAGAGGAATTATCAAGAGAAAGGAGAGGGAAGTGGTTTGACTTTGATCTAGATCTTGATTTTACAGGTGACATGTGAGTCCTCACAAATCACACAACAAAAGACGCCTCCAGAGATGCTCTCTTCAAAACAGACTTAGTTTTAGTTATATAAGGTGTGGGCTGTGTTGAATATTGTGATCCTGTCTGTAGTGTAGGAAAAGTGATTTTGAGAAGGTTATAACCATGGAAAGTCCATTGTGTGAAGTGATTATTGAGGGAACCAAGATCCAACCGCCAAAACGGCCGTTTCGCAGCTCGAGATTCAAAGGATTCACTCAGGATGATGTAAATATTGCCAAATCTATGGCGAGAATACATATATTGAGACAGAAGATAAAACAAGGATTGAGAGGAAGGGAGGGATTGGAGGTGAGAAGATATTGGAAAAGATGAACGTCGCTGAGTCAATTTTTAATGACTGGCGAACGGAAAGAAATGATTTGAAGAATGAAATATATAACCTCAAGAAGGTAAATGATGAGAGGGTGAGGAAGATTGAAAAATTTAAGTGTGAAAACAAGAGAGTATGGGGAGAAGTGACTGGATGTAAAAAATCCCTTGAAAATTTATTGGGGAGGAATAAATGAAATGAGTCAAATTTCAACGATTTGTGTAAAGCAAAAATTATTTTGAAAAATTAAATAGACAACCTCAAGAAAGTAAATTATGAGAGAGTAAAGGTGATTGAGAAATTAACAATTGAAAATGTAACTTTAAGGAACACCCAAGGATTTTCAAAAAAGGAAATTATAGAGAAATTTTAAGATTTTATTAACATTAGCTTCAAGGAAATATTTGAACAACAAGAAATGGAAAGCAAAGTGATAATGGAAAAAATAAGTAATAAGAGTGTTAAAAACTATTGAAAACATTGTCAGAGACGTAGCAGAGAAGAAAAATAATGTAATAATATATGAATTGAAAGACAACCTATTTGAATAAAGAGAGAAAAGAAGCAACTACAGTGAAACTCGGATAATCCGGAGTCTGGTGGTTCGGAAAGCCTGATGGTTCGGAAATTTTGAGCCGAAAAAGCAAAAAGGAATTTGCAAGATTGCTACAAAAAAATACAATTTTCCTCAGAGATGTATAAATATTTGGAATAGACTGAAGGAAGAGGTGATAAAGGCAAAAACTGTACATCAACTGCAAGAAAAATTGGACATACATAGATACAGAGAAAGGACTGCACATGAAAAATCAGAATGGAGAGAAGTGATAAGTGGAGCATCACAGGCATCAGTTTTGGAACCAATAATGTTTTTAGTATACGTAAATGACATGACAGAAGGAGAAAGCAGTTACATAAGCTTGTTTGCAGATGATGCAAAAAAGATGAAAAACAGAATTCATAAATGCAAACATTAAGGCAAAAAAAGGCGAAGTAAGAAAATTATTATTATAAGCAGTCAAAGAATAACATTGGTGGGAGATATTAATTGTAGAGAAGTAAAGCGGGAGTGAAATTATGTGGGGAAATAAATTATTGAGACCAACAATGAATAATACAATGGGTAACTAATTAAACAAGGTGTAGAGAAGATAAACCATCAAGATTGGACCTCCTATTTACCAATAGAGTAAATCTGGTAAAAAATGCCAATTATGATTGCCCATTTGGCAGGAGTGACAATATGATACTAGAAATTGAGATTAAGGAGATATTGAAAACAAACATGAAGAATCATATAAAAAGAAAAGAAGGAATTATAAATATTAATTTAAAAAAGTTTGACCCATTGGATTACTACAGTACCGTACCTTTGGATAATGTAGTGCATATACACTGTACCTACAACTGATCTGCAACTGTACTACATTTCAAAAGTAAATAAAAATAAAAAGACAATAACAATACTGTATTTTAATCTTTAAAATCTACTATGACTTTTTTCAGGCTTTTAGGGCATTTTTAGGGGTCACGTCCACCAGTCCGGAAAATCTGATAATCTGGAGTTAGCGATCTCCACTGCTTTCTGGATTATCGGAGTTTCACTGTATATGTGCAAAGGAAATACTAAAACAACTAAATGATGAGGATGAGGATACTAAATTTGGGGATAAAGTAGAGGGAATAATTAACTTAGTTCCATACATTGAAGGTGTTAGATTAGTGAATCTAAGACTAAAGACTCAGACCGCAACAGAAGAGATCTTAGTTCGGATTTACCAACTCAGGGACATCGAAGAATATAAAAATATGTTCACTAAATAGAGTATGAATTTTAAAAATTGAAGGACTCAGAGGCAAAGCAGAAAAATTATAAAAGAACAACATAAGGAAAACCTTTTTTTTTTGTACAGTAAAGAACAATAAAATAGTGAAATGGTACATGAAAAAACAGTTATTAGAAAGAAAAAGAAAATAAATGAATGGATCAGTTACAAAAGAGAGTGATGAAACAAAAGTAATGCATACTCACATATATGGAATAATAGCAAAAAAACTAGAGTTAGTATATTATCTACATGAGAAGAAGCCAGAAATTGTGCACCTAGCAGAAACAAAACTATGTGTGGATATCCAGACTAACATTGAAAATGATAATTATAATATATGAAGGAAGGATAGAAAAGACAAAATAGGTGGTGGTGTGATGCTAATTATAAAATTTATGATAAAAGTAAAAAATGTAGAGAATTGAAAAGGGAAAGAAGAATTGATGAGTGTACAAATTAAGACAAGATATGGAGAAAGCCGCAACTATTGGACCCAGGGAGAAAGTATCCAGATACTTATGAGTCACGTCTCTGAGAAAAAAAAGACGCAAAGGTGTCATACACTTCCAGGTACCGGCGTTGAGAATAGAAGCCAAATTTCTAACTTTACGGAATAAGGCACTAGTAGCCACTGCACGAACTTCATGAGTAGTTAATTTCGTAAGGCGACACTCTTCCTGAGAAACATCGTTATAGGCCCTTCTAATCACTTGGCAAGTCCACATAGAGAGAGTATGTGGGTGAACAGTGCACCTTGGTTCTGAGACCGTAACAAAAAGCTGAGAACAGGAAGAACGACAATCCTTAGTCTGCCGAAGGTACTCTGTACATCCTTGACCTGACAAAGAAGACCATCTTCCTCCTGATCCCCAACAAACTTTGTAGGAGCAGGAATAGATAACTCATCCAAGGACTCATCAACAGGACGTTGCGTTTTAGCCAGAAAATCTGGGGCTAAGGAGAAAGACATGGTCATCCATCCTTTAGAATGATGTACCTCTGCTGAGAGTTCCTGAAGTTCACCGACACGACGAGCTGAAGCAAGTGCCAGAAGAAACACCGTCTTAAGGGAGACATCCCTTGTAGAGGCTGCCCGCAATGGCTCATACGGAGCTCGCAACAGGGAGCGAGGCACTGAGGATAAGTCCCAGGCTGGTAACCGAGGGGATAAGGGGGAACCGAGACAGCAAAGGAGCGGAAAAGAGCAGTCAGTTCCTTATCTGTGGTAAGATCTATGCCCGACTGACGCAGAAGAGGCGCCAATGCCGAACGATAACCCCTAATTGCGGACACCGACAACTGCTTGGTATCTTGCAGAAAAAGGAAGAAATCTGCCAAATTCACATAGAGGCAGAGCATGGATCCAAACCCCTCGGCTTACACCAATCACAGTAGAATCTCCAATTCGCCTGATAAACTGAGGAAGAGGACTGTCTAACTGGTTGGAACAAGAATTTAGCTGCCCTGCGCGAAAACCCTCGCCCTTTGAAGAGACGCTGGAGAGTCTCCACACGTGAAGCCGGAGCAGCCCTGGGGACTTGTGGAAGAGATGACGATGAGGCTGGCGAACAAGAGACTGCCACGACGGCAGTGCTCGTGGACTGTCCACCAAGAGATCCAGCAGTAGGGGAAACCAATCCACCTGCGGCCACAGGGGAGCCACCAACGTCATCCGTACACACTGCGAATCCGGAACTCTCACCAAAACGCGACGGATAAGATCGAAGGGGGGAAAGGCATAAAGATCGAGACCTTCCCAAGGGAAGGAGAACGCATCTCGTTTCCATGCTGCCTGATCCGGAAGAGGTGACACATACAGAGGGAGACGACGAGTCAGAGCTGTGGCGAAAAGATCCACTAGAGGAGAACCCCATACTTGGAAGAGAGCCTTGCACACCTCTGGGTGTAGTGTACTCAGAACCCACACATTTCCGACTGAGAACATCCGCGATCGAATTGTGACGTCCTGGAATGAACATGGGATGGAATGAGATGGAAAGGCTCTCGCACCACCGGAGAACTTCCCCTGCAAGAACCGACAGGGACTCGGAATGAGTACCCCCCGAGCTCCTTAGATAAGCCACCACCATGGAGTTGTCGGACATTATAGAAACTACAGAGCCCAACAGATCTTGGCGAAACTTCTGTAGGGCTCGAAAAACCGCTAAGAGCTCCAGCTGGTTAATATGGAGACCCTGTTCCTCCGTAGTCTACACTCCCGACGCCATGGAGGCTCCCAGATACGACCCCCACCCCTGCCAGGACGCATCTGTAAACAGAGTCTGTTCTGGAGGAGCTCCCGAGAATGGAGCACCCTTCAGGAAAATTTATGGAGCCAGCCACCAATTTAAGTTCTCTAGACACTAGCGATTGGGAGCCACCCTACACCAGTCTGGGTCCGAAGCGGCCTTCCATTGTCCTTTCAGACACCATTGAAGGGAACGCACCCGTAGGCAGCCGCCTGGAACCAGCTCTCTAAGGACGCCAGATGACCCAGCAAGAACCTCCACAGGGGAACTGGTGGAGCTTTGTGCGAAAGGGAGCGTCGAGCCACCCCTTGCAAGCGGCTGACAGGATCTGGAGACGGAAAAATAGGGCTCTTTCAGAATCCAACACCATTCCGTGAAACAGCTTCCTCTGGCTGGGGACTAAATCGGACTTGTCCCAATTGACTTGAATTCCCAGCTGGGAACACAGAAGAAGCAGAGCCCTTATGTCGAAGCTGCATTGAGGTTCCGCAGGGAACATTCCACCTGTTCTCTGCGGACTTCTTGAGCCAGGGGAGAACGAGGAAGCACCAAGGGAGTGGGGCCTTGCCGCGAACTCCCAGAGGAGCGCTCGACCCCAGTCTGCAGCGTGGAGGATTGAGACGAAAGTTCCGGCAGTTCCAAGAACTCCCTAACTCTCCAGATAGCGGCACAAAGAAATGCCGCGGCGATGGGCCCAAGCTGAAACGGGAGCCATCACCTTAGTAAAAACCTGAGGTGCGGAGGCAAAGCCGAAGCATAGAACTCGAAACTGGTAAACTCTGCCTTGCCACACAAACCTTAAGAACCTGCGAGACCGAGGGTAGATTGGCACCTGAAAGTACGCGTCATTTAGGTCCAAGGAAACCATCCACTCCCCCTCGGTCATTGACACCAGGACCGAGGACACTGTCTCCATTCGGAAGGGAGTTACCCATTGATGAGGGAAGGCTCATGTCACAAACTTGAGTCACAGCTGTGGCACCGGCGCCCCGACCCCCCCCCTCCCCCCGGCCCAACTTCCACTGTCGGGGCAGAACTAACCAGAGGTCCGCCCGACCTCCAAAATCGGGGCAGAACCTGAGAGCCAAAACCCGCAAACTCGACTGACAAAGGATGGCCCAAACTATCAGTATGACTTTAAGGCGCCGTCACACTAGCACTTTTCCGTCGATGTCGACGATTTCCGTCGTCTTTTTATTCGTTTCGTCATCTATTTCCGTAGTCATCAGTCAGACGAAATGCATCGTTTGACTCTCGCGTCAATTTTTATTCAAATTTAGATCTATTGTTTCTATTCAACATTTTTATAATAAAAAAATTATTTCATGCCAAATCAAATGGTGCTATTATCGTAATTTAATTAAATATTTAGTTAGTTGATGTACATATAATTGTATATATGTATTTTTTTTTTCTAAGACAGCAGTGAATAGTGGCTCAGTTGTTTGTTTACATTTCTCGGCGAACGATTGGAATATGTTGGGTAGACACGTAGTAAGTGCTGAGTCAATAGGTAGCTTTAAAAAGACGGTTGGATCAGAGTATGGATAGTGATGACAGGTGGGATGGCTAAATATTGAATTATTCCAACAGTGGGAACTGCCTCGTGTAGGTCATCAACTGGCCTGTTGCAGTCTCCTTAATTCTTATGTTCTTATGATGTCATGAAATAATTATTAACTCAAGCATAGACTACACTATACTTGACTGGACACTCGAAATCGGATATTTTGCAAACAGGCCCTACGGCAGATTTTTAGAAAAATCAAATAAAGTACTTAGAATTAAGATAGGAACCTCAAATAAAAAGCAAACACTTCAGAGTGATGTAAAGAATATGTTTATGAGCAACAAAAACAAATTAGTCAACATACGTCATCGGTGGGCGACAATTATTAAATCCTATGTAACCAAGAAAAACACAAAATTTGCAATAATTTCCAGGAATATTGGAATTTCAATCTGAAAACACTTATATGCATAGCCCTTGTAGTCTATATTAATATGCAATACCATAGAATACACCATACGTGACTGTGCACTCGAAATCGGGTCTTTCGCAAATGGGTCCTGAGGCGATTTTTTTGTTTGTTTTATTTGAATAAAATACTTGAAATCATCATAAAAACCCCACACAAAAAGCAAACACCTCAAAGTGATGTGAAGAATATGTTTATGAGCAACAAAAACAAATTAGTCAACATACGTCATCGGTGGGCGACAATTATTAAATCCTATGACACCAATAAACACAATATTTGCAATAATTTCCAGGAATATTGGAATTTTAAACTGAAAACGAATACATACATAGCCAATGTAGTCCATACTAATATTGAATACCATAGAATACACCAGAGAGCTCTCCAATCAACATCTGAATCACCCGAGTGTCCTCCATGACCAGCTGCTCCCTTGCGGTCTGCATTTCCTCTGCCACCTCCTCCAAGGTGTATCGAGAAAGACACACCAGGTTGACACGTCTGACGATGGCCTCAATCTCAAAGAATTGGCGTACTTCCGTCCAGAGAGACACAAGTTACTGTCTTGCAGGGGGAGAAATATCTTTGTTGCACAGAAAAAAAATAACTGTCTGCAGTAGCAGTAAGTATAACTCCCTTGAAGAAAAGCACAAGTCACTGTCTTGCAGGGGGAGAAATATCTTTATTGCACAGAAAAAAACACTGTCTGCAGTAGCAGTAAGTATAACTCCCTTGAAGAAAAGCACAAGTCACTGTCTTGCAGGGGGAGACATATCTTTGTTGCACAGAGGAAAAAAACACTGCAGTAGCAGTAAGTATAACTCCCTTGAAGAGAGACACAAATCACTGGCTTGTAAGAGACAGTCATTATCTCCCCCATCACCAATTTTTTCTGCCCCTGGAGTTTCTGCCTTTTCATTTGGTCATGGCTTCTAGTATCCCTCACACAGTCGCCGGTGGCCTGGCGTTTGGAGGGCAACTTGGCGTGTACCTGAAATCAATCATCTAACCATATTTCTCTAAAACATCAACATTTACCAGGCAAGAAAACAACATAAATGACTTATTAAAGGAAATCCTGAGATGAATCAAATGTGAATACTTTAACAGGATGAAGACAACCAGAAAATACTTAGACTGCACCAAGTTAACATATAACAACATTGAAAAGTTGCAAGCTATCCTACTTTATTACCCATGTGTGTGTGTGCCTGGTGGGTGGGATGAGGAGTAGGTAGCTACATTCGAGTTTGGAATTAACGGATTCCATTGGTCTTGAGGTGACCGTGGTCAATCATGGGCTAACTAACTTGGTTAGACCATGACCGTGATATGTATCTATTTGTATAATTCGCACGGTCATTTTTAAATACATAATAGTGGTGATGGTAGCCATGATCAAATAATGACCGCTATTAAAGTTTCATCATCCACCGTTCATCAACCGTTCTACGTTCAATTTCTACAGGGAGTTTTATATGAATTTAGTACTGAAATGCTCCTAAAATCCTATAAATCAGACATTACATTAACCAAATGTTGCATACTTACTGCTAAAACGAGTCCGGTGTCCAGCTAGTAGCTACAGTAGTACGTCCTTCTGGTTGCACTGGCAGTGACTGACTGACTCTGACAGACCAACGGACGTCTCGCCGTCACACACTCTGATCAGTTTTATCAGCTACGCGCCACGAATTATTGTGAACAATTCATTCCCAAGCCGATATAACAATAATATGACATTTGGTCACAATCAAATCATATTCAGGAATGGTGATTTCACAATATGTGATGTTTTATTTAAGAAATTATTGCGAATTTGCCAGAAATTTTTGCTATAAACAATATGCTTTATACACAACTCCCACACGATTTTTCACTCAAACTTGTAATCTTTATGTTAATTTCCTATTTGCAAAAGTTGTAAAATCATTTTTTTGGTTCAGCCATGGTTCAGCAATC
Organism: Cancer borealis; assembly: GCA_036785275.1. Taxonomy (NCBI): domain Eukaryota; kingdom Metazoa; phylum Arthropoda; class Malacostraca; order Decapoda; family Cancridae; genus Cancer; species Cancer borealis. The sequence continues at coordinate 94,504 of JAXIVD010000139.1, read as the reverse complement.
ATTACTGATTGTACAGACATGAAATACAATGTCCTAAGTAAAATATGAACTGATATATGAAGTATTATCTGTCATCACTCATAGCAGCGGAATCTATAGGGCCTAAATGTAATATCGTCTGTCAGCGATTGTCGCGAGTGTCTTGTTAAGTATGGTGTAGTCTATGCCTCAAGCTATTATAGGGTTAGGTTGATGAGAGGACTTATAAAGATGGTTGGTTTTGGGCTGTAATTACTCATCATGGCTACTAATGACGGGGAACTAAAAAGGTGTTCTCTCATGGACGAAACCTTTACTTTAGTAGTAATTACTAGTTTGCGACGGTAATAATAACAAAAGATTATAAGGAAGCTACAAAACACCCGGAGGTCTACACGAGGTAATTCCTGTAAATGGCACAGAGAAAGTTGTTAAGGACCACACAAGACAACACATGATTTACTTTTGATAAATATTAAAAACATTATGGGTTGTAAGTTAAATTAAACCTGATAAGATAAGATTGATACAATAAACCCGTTCTGCCATGTTTGTTTACAGTCGACAAACGTGGCAGCGGCGGGAGTGAGTTGTGTGTGACGACGAAAAGTTGACGATTCTCCGAAAGTTGATGAAAAAAATTGACAGAAAAGTGCTAGTGTGACGGCGCCTTTAGAGCACTCCTGGGTCTAACCCCGGCACCACAGCCGGTAAAAGCTAAGCCACGGGCAATTTGGGAGACAAGGGCCCATTGAGAGGAGTCCTGCTCCCTCTCCTCAACAGCCGCAAACGTTTGGCCATCAAAAAGAAATTGGCCCATAGGAGAGGACATCAGCTGCCTTCTCTCTCTGTTACCGTAAGTCTTAGGCAACCCACCACGGACTGCCGATGTAACAACAACATTCGCAGCCGAAGCATTTCTGTGGGCTGCATAATATCCAAATTTGCCTTAGCGAGCGCATTCAAGCAGTTAAAAACCTGCTGTGAAGCGACGGAGGACAAACCTGCGCAAGCACCCAAAATTTGATCAATCCAAGAAGTAATGTCTACAAGGCCACTCAAAACTCCTATTTGGGTAGCCAGACGCCAAGGAATGGTCACCGACTGGTCCCTGTTCTGCATCAGGTGCCGTAGTTCTACATTCAGAGAGGGAGGCCCACTTGAAGACTCCTTTGGTGTATACTAATGATCTACCCTTAAGCCCCACCTCTGGGGCAAGGAAAGTTTAGCTGAAGCTGCATTGAGGTTCCGCAGGGAACATTCCACCTGTTCTCTGCGGACCTCTTGAGCCAGGGGAGAACTAGGAAGCACCAAAGGAGTGGGGCCTGATACTGGGTCCAGATACTGGAGGAGGCGAATGCCCACCTGTGTAGAATCAACGAGATGGGCGCCATGATCCTGGTAAACACCTGGGGAGCCGTAGAAAGGCCGAAACACAGCACCCTGAACTGGAGCGCCCGACCCCCCCATCCGAACCGAAGGTATTGGCGGCTTAGGGGATTTATTGGCACTTGCAAGTAGGCATCTTTCAGGTCGACTGACACCATCCAGTCGTCTCGCTTGATGGAAGCCAACACCATACTCACCGTTTCTATCCGAAACTTTGTGGTAATGACGTGTTTGTTGATAAAGGATAGATCGATGACTGGGCGAAAGCTCCCCGACGCCTTGGGAGACACAAACAACCTGCTGTAGAACCCCGGTGTAGGAGGGGCCTCTTCCACCACACACTTGCCTATGAGAGCTGTAACCTCCAACTCCAAGGTTTTGCTTCGCTCAGAATCTGCTGATTAGGAGACCAAGTGCAGAAGAACATCTGACAGTGGAGGGGATGAGTGAAAGGGAATCTTGTATCCCTCTCGGAGGACCTGGGGAATCCACTCTCCCGCCCCTAAGGTCTCCCAGTCTTTCAAGTGCCGAGCGAGGTAACCTCCGATTGACTCCGAGCTGGCTGAAGAGTCACTTACGAAATGGCCAACCTCTAGCCATTTCGTAACCAAAAAATTACCGTGGTGCCCACGGTAATGGAACTGAAAGCCCATACTATGTATTTTTTTTTAATTTAAATGTCGGATGAGTGTGACGCGGTAGTTAGGGATATTAGCTTGTACGTGGGGCGACTATGGGCGACTATGCCAAGAGGACACTCCTCCTCCACGCTCCGCCAAACTAGCAATGAGAACACTTCGAGGATTGACGAGGCAGCCATCATTACAACCATAACCACAATCACCACCTCACTTTCAGTGGCGACACAATCCACCGTGCCGCGGAAAAGTTAACACGATTTGTGGGTGATGGAGGTTCTTTAGGAGACATGAGTGAGGTCATGTTGCCTTCCGAGGATGAGGAAGAGAGAGAGATGTTAGTAAGCAGACCCCTGGGTGGCTAAAGGAACCTGGTTACTGCCCATAAACTCTTTTGCAGCTGCAAGGAGATGCCGAGCTGATACACTGGTCCCGCAGCTAAAGCAGAGATCACCGAGGAATCCTGGGGGCTCTGCTGTCCCAGGGAAAGGACCTGGAAGTTTACCCCCTCAAGGACGAAGGCTTTGGTGAAACCCCGCCGAGGATCACTACCCTGCTCGGCTTGCCAGGACTGGTGGGAGTTGGGCTCACCTGTTCCAACCAGGAGGTCGGGTCACGTCTGACCCGGAGTCTTGCCAAGACGGAAGAGAGAAAAGGAAGAGAGAAAAGGAGTGTGGAAACATAGACCGCAGAAGATACGGAAGATCGGTTTCGTTGAACGTTAACTATTGTAAGCCTTCGTCACCTTACGAGTGTGAGAATACAAGGATTTATTTTTTTAAAGAGGAAAGCCGTGTACAAAGCGCGACTGCCCCCCCCTCTCATTCACTGATTCCTTTACGGAATCACTGGTTAAATCCTTGTAATCTTCACACTCGTTCGACTATTAAATACCTTGTCAATTTTAGAGTAGGGATAATTAGCTGAGGGATGATGGGAAGAAGTAGAAGTGCCGTTAGTATAAAAACTCGTGACGTCACTCGAATCGAGCGGTATATAAGGCGAATGGCATCGTGCCTCAGTCTCTTGTGTACAGACTCCGCTCCAGAACAGCTCCCGAGAGGACCAGCAAATGACTGTTTTCTGACTTCTCACTGAGGCTTCTGAGGTTGCTTGTGAACTGGTTGATTGAGCTGTGGACGACGGCAAGAAGGACAGTGACACGCGGACATCAGTGCAGTGAGTGTATTTTGGCCACTTCCCCATTAGTCCCCTCACGTAATTAGGATTAGCTAGGTATCTTCTTGTGTGTGTTAATATGTTTGTGTAGTGTAATGTGTCGTGGGTGGTAAGATAAGTGTTTGTAATAGCACCACCACGAATACAGCAAGTTGTGTTTCTCATTCATCACTAAGTAAAGTCTGTTTATCTATTTATTTTATTCTTTTCTTTTCTTTCTTTCATCGGCCCAGGGAAAGGACCTAACAGTAGTGGTAGCAGTGGTAGTGGTAGAATTAGTGGTACAGGTGAATTGGTACAGTGATGACAGTGTCGATACCAAGTGGTATCGTGGTGGCAGCTGAGAGGTGAGAGCCAATACCAATCAGTACATATATAAATGACAAAAAAAAGGAGTAAGTAGCTAAATAAGTCTGTTTGCAGATGATGCAAAATTACTAAGAAAGAACAGAAACCACAAGAATTGCGAAAAGATACAGAATTATATATATACAAGATATATGAATGGACCACAACATGGGAAATGGAATTTAATGCAAAAAAAAATGCCATATATTGATAATGGGAAATAAGTGTAATAAGGTCTTTATGGACGTATTACGTAGTTAGGACAAAATATTATATCAATGGCAAAAGAAAAGAAAGATTTGGGAGTGATAATACATATCAATTTATCACCAGAGAAACATATAGATGGAATATTTGGTGAAACAATAAGGATGCTGAAAAATATATTGGTGAATTTTCACTTCCTAAATAAAGAAATTATGAAAAATAATTAATAATGACAATAATGATTAGATCAAAACTGGATAATGCAGAAGTAGTATGGACCCTGCACAAAAAATAGCCTGTGTTGAAATTTTTAAAAATACATATACAAAGAATTGCAACTAAGATGGTGCCATATTTGGAATACCTAACATATGAGGAAAGATTAAAAGAAATGCATCTAACAACTCTAAAAGAAAGAAGTGAGGTGACTTAATTACAATATATAAATTGATGAACAACCTGGAGGAAAGAGATAAAAAAGACCTAATATTGTGAAGAAAATGAGACTAGATATTTGAGGGGACACAAGAAAAAATTGCAATATGAGATTTTGCTTGAATGATACACAAACAGTAGTTTTCTCCAAAGAAGTATAGATACTTGGAATAAACTGAAAGAAGAGGTGATAATGACAAAGACATTGAAAAAATAGCTGGACAAATATAGATACCACACAAGTGTAGCTCAGGCTTTGTATATTACAACTAGGTAAATACAAACTGGTGAATACACAAACAACTCATGCCAACCTTTCCAACTGTTTTAAAACTAGACAGATACTACCTCTGATTTCCTGTCAATTTTATACCTTACTAAAGTTGCAGGAGCGATTAAAGAAAACATAAACTGAATACATTAATCAATGCAGTCATACTTCTATTTCATTCTTTCATACCAAAACTGTACCACAATGTTTCCTCACTGTAATCTGAAGAGTTTTTTGCAGTAGATCAACACTGGTGACAAGGCTAGCTGTATGAGGGTGACCAGAGTGATTTGTATACATGAAGTCTTGCTGCAGTGCACACTTAATTCTGTTCACCGCTAAGCTCCCATTGGTTTTCAACGTGAGACTGCAAAAATAAAAAAAGTAAATGTTTTTAAATAATTCATCTTACAGCATCAATTATCATCACAAAAAGACAATCTAAAAATGTAATATTAGAATGACCAAAAATAGTTTCAGCTATATAATGTAAGCATATAAATATTTTTTTATCAATCTTTTGTAAATCTTGGAGTATAGCAAACTTTCCAATGTAATGCGTAATATACAAACGTATATTCCCCCGTGTGTGTAACATGTACATCAGGTGCTACAAGAAAAAGGGGTAATGAGTTATGTAATGAAGTGAAGTGGCTATTCAGGAGAAATAGGATACAAAACTATTGCTTTAAGGATATAACAGACTATGAATAAAGTAGTACGAGATGTGGTAGAAAAAAAAATACTATCAATACATTGTAACAAGATACTACTTATTCTCACTTTTAAAATGGTTTCCGCTATAGTCAATACATTTCTGCATTCTCCTTGTCTACACATATAAGCAAACCTACAAAGGTAGCATGTCATGTGCGTATTTATGTCCTCCATACACTCAAAATGTGTTCCTTTGAGGACATTTTTCACCTTTAGGTTGCATGGTGCTACATCTAGGAAAGGTATTCTAAAGATGCAACCTCTTCGTTAGCTAGGAACTGACAAATGCTAATGAATATGAATCTTATTATTGTTCATTGTATGTACATCATCATTATTTCCAAGACAAATATTCTGTTTGTATAAGTAGCTGGCGACGTCTACCAATAATCATGGTGTGGCAGCTTAAGGCTTCTATTTACACCCTCAGATCTGCTCTGGATTCTGATCTGATTCGGTTTGGGATTAACTGGGTGATAATAGAATGCTTGAAGGCAGTACAGATCATAACAATAACAATGAGAGGCCAGTCGCTGCTCACAGTGCCCAGCCGTCACGCTAGTCACTTCTCCGAGGAAGTGTCGAGAGGTGCGGCTTTCATTTCCTGATGCATTCAGGCCAACAACAAAATTCAAAATTATCAGCTACCTGCCTATTACACAATAAAAATTTTTTTATATGACTAGTGTGTTATTGAAAACACCATTAGATTCTTGAAAAATAGATTCAGGTCTCTGCTGAACCTCGAGGTTAATTTTGATAATGTTACACCTATCATTGTAGTATACTATCCCTTTCACAATATAATATCTTTGCAATTCCATGGTTACTTTGAATAATTAGGCACCATTGATCTACCTTATGAATTACATCTCAATCTACCGAGTTTGAGTCATACATCAATACAAATGTAGCTGAAAAAAGAGGCCTTTGTTCCACGCTTTCATAATTACATCCCACACACAAGTAAAGGATTGCTAGCCTTTGCTCGTTATATAATCTAAAGTTAATAAAATCCTTGGCTAACATACTTTACTTTTTCTCAGCTAAACTTACAAGACTGTTGAATCACTGGAGGCAAAGTTAGGGTGCTTCAAAATGCAAAATAATAAGTGTGTAAAGTTAAAATAGTCTCTCTCTCTTCTCTCTCTCTCTCTCTCTCTCTCTCTCTCTCTCTCTCTCTCTCTCTCTCACACACAAACGCATACATTAGTAGTGAGTTACAGAAAGAAAACAGGAAAGCAAAATAGCGTAATACGCAGAAAGGCAATGTGGAAACAATTTATATTTCAATATATGAAAGTAAAAATGCATGAACAGTGAGATACAGCAAATAAAGTTTTTTTTAGTCTGTTGACGTATTTACCTAGTTGTATTTACCTAGGTGTAACATACAGGATAAGAGCTATGCTCGTACTGTCCCATCTCCAAATCCACTATTATCCAATTTGCTTTTGAATTCATGAATATTTTTTGCATCAATTACTGCTGCATCAAATTCATTCTAGGTTTCCATACTTCTATATAAAAGATGTAATTTTTTTGTCACTTTAAACACTTTAAACACTTTATTATAGCCTAGGTTTGAGATACATTGCGTTATTTGTACACATAATGGGCTAGCCTTTATATAAGCAAAGCTTTTCAGGCAAAGGGAAAAGGAAGTAGATTTATGTTTTAAATCTAAGATACATAGATATAATAATAACTAAATTTGCTAATAGATAGATCTAATATAATGTTCTAAAATAAGGAAGTAAGATAAAGAGTTTGGTGATAAATTGTGTTACACATATGAGGTAAGTGTAATAAGATGGGTGTATGAAATGGATAAGTTGTCTAAAAGGGGTAAAATGATATGGAAGTGGTGACGATGGTGATTATAGATTTTTATGATGAGACATATCTGGGAAGGTTAAGGAAGATATATAAGAAAAACATTGGTTAATATGCATCCAGGAGATGATTCTTGAGCCTACTTTTAAATTTGTAAAGAGAGTTGACACTTTTAATTTGTTGAGGTAATGAATTCCATATTAGAGGGCCTAAGTACATAGTTAAGAACATAAGAACATAAGAAATTAGGAGACTGCAAGAGGCCAGTTAATGACCTATACGAGGCAGTTCCTTGTCCCCCACACTCGGAATAATCCAATATTTAGCCATCCCATCTGTCATCCCTATCCATACTCTCATCCAGCCGTCTTTTAAAGCTACCTATTGACTCAGCACTTACTACGTGTCTATCCAGCCTATTCCAATCGTTCACGACTGTTTGTGAACCAATATCTACTTATGTCTGTCCTGAATCTAAGTTTTTCTAGCTTGTACCCATTTCCACGCGTCCTATCCTGGGTACTAAATTCTAAAACCTGATCAATGTTTCCCTTATTAATTCCTTTACCCATTTGAAAACCTCAATCATATCCCCTCTTGCCCTCCTTCTTTCTAGGGAGTGGAGATTAAGACGTTTTAACCTATCTTTGTAGGGTAAATTTCTCAGCCCCTGAATCATCTTGGTTATTCTTCTCTGAACTGCCTCCAAGGAGCCTATATCCTTCCTATAATAAGGGGACCAAAATTGAGCTGCATAATCTAGGTGGGGTCTAACTAGCGCTAAATACAACCTCAGAATGACCTCAGAACTCCTATTTGTCACACACCTACTAATAAATCCCAGTATCTTGTTGGCTCTATTTCTAGCTATAATACACTGTTCCCTGGGGCGCAAGTCACTGCTTATTTGAACTCCTAAATCCCTCACACTATATGACCTTCCTAAGGTAGTGTCATTTAATGTGTAGTCTACAGACCTATTTCCTTTACCTACGCTCATAATGCTACACTTGTTAACATTAAACTGCATCTGCCATTTCTCTGACCACTCGTACAGCCTATTTAAGTCATCCTGCAGCATCCTAGAATCGTCTAAATTCTTTACCTGTCTTCCTATCTTTGTGTCATCGGCAAATTTACTGATATCACTATTTATTCCTGTCTCTAAGTCATTTATATAAATTATGAATAACAATGGTCCTAGTACTGATACCTGTGGTACCCCACTAGTGACATTACCCCATTCTGATTTCTTCCCATTAATTTGTACCCTCTGTTCCCTACCAATAAGCCATCCCCTAATCCATTCTAGTACCTTCCCACCTATGCCGTGAGCCTTAACTTTACTTAATAGTCTCCTATGGGGTACTCTGTCAAAGGCTTTACTGAAGTCCAGATAAACTATATCATACTCGTCCCCCTTATCTATTGTTTCAAATACTTTCCTATAGAAGGATAATAAATTTGTGAGGCATGACTTCTCTTTGCTAAAACCATATTGACTATGTCTAATTAGCTTGTGTTCATCTAAATGTTTCCTAATTGCCCTTGCTATGATAGCTTCTAACATCTTGCCTACCACTGATGTTAAACTAATTGGGCGGTAGTTACTACTTTCTGCCTTATCTCCTTTCTTGAATATAGGAACTACATTTGCCTGCCTCCATAGCCTAGGAACTACTCCTGTGTCTAGTGATTCTCTAAAAATCATTGCAATAGGATCAACGAGTTCTTCTCTACATTCCCTAAGAATCCTCGGAAAAATGTCGTCCGGCCCTGGAGATTTAGTCTTTTTAAGTCTATCTATTTCCTTGCTAACTACTTCCCTACTTATGTCTATTTCGCTTAATTTATCATCCTCTTGTCCCCTAAAGATCTGTATTGGCTCCAGTTCCCTACCCGACTCTTCTTGAGAAAATACAGACAAGAAGTATTTATTTAATTCCTTACTAATATCCTCACCATTTTCTATCAAGCTGCCATCCATTCCTTTAAGAGGTCCTATTCTTTCCTTTGTTTTAGCCTTGTACAACTGATAGAATCCCTTTGGATCCTGCTGGGCATCTATAGCTATCTTAACCTCATAATTCCTCTTTGCAGTCCTAATATCCTTTTTAACCTTCCTAGCTAGATCATTATACTGCCCTACTACCTGTACTTCTCCCCTTTTAATTTTCCTATAGAGTCCCCTTTTTAATCCAATTTCCCTTCTAATGTTGCTATTCATCCATTTTGGATCATTTTTATTTGACCTAATCCTCCTCTTAGGTATATGCTGTTCCTGCCCTGTATGAATTTCCCTTACTATGTTATTATAATGCAATTCTACCTCAATGTTTTGATCCTCCTCTCTGCCTACTCCTATACCCTCCCAATTTATACCCTGGAAATAATGTCTGAGGCCCTGGTAATTTCCTTTTCTAAAATCTGGTACTAAAGCAGAGTTCTGTTCTACCTGCCTCTTTGCATTAATCTTGAATCTAATTTCGTGGTGGTCACTAACATCAAATCTCGCTCCTATCTCAACCTGACTTACCAAAGTTTCATTATTAGTTAAGACCAGATCTAAAATATTTCCCTGTCGTGTTGGTTCCCTTACAAATTGTGTGAAAAAACCATCCTGGACGACATTTAAGAATTCCTCCGAGCACCCGTCTCCTGTCATACTATCCCAGTCTATTCTCCTATAATTAAAGTCCCCCATAATGCACACATTATTATACCTAGATGCCCTTGCAAGCTCCTGCATCAGGGGTCCACTAGCTGCTTCACCTAAATCTGGAGGCCTATATATAATGCCTACAACTAACTTATTCCCTCCTATAATAATGTCAATCCATAATGACTCTGTATTCCTATCTGTTTTTATTGTGGTATTGACATAGCTATTTAATGTGTTTCTAACGTACAGTGCCACACCTCCCCCTCTCCTCCCTACTCTATCCCTGTGGAAAAAAGTGTACCCATCTATTCCTACTTCAGGTAAGAAATGTTTGCCTGCAATATCTAACCAAGTTTCTGTAATACCTATAATATCTAACTCTTCAACACATGCGATACCTCTAAGTGTGTCTATCTTATTTATTACACTTCTACTGTTTGTATAAAAGACACTTAGTTCATGCACCTCCCTCTCTTTACCCCGTCCTTTGTCTCTATTACCCTTACCTCTATTAATATTTAGTTTCCCTGACTGGACTGCCTAACAGCCCTCTCAAGACACTCACTAAGTTCTTGTACTCCCTTCCTACTGAAGTGTACACCATCCCTGGCATAGAGCTCCTGTCTCCTATAGAACCTGCTCCACTCATCCATAAAACCTACCCCATCCTCCCCACACATCCTCGTCAACCTCTCGTTCAGGCCACGGAAGATGCTGAGGCGATGGGTGGCTATACATAGGCGTTCTCTGTGTCGTGTGGTATAATCATGCATGGGAAGGGAGACATTAATTTGATTATTGTACATAGAAGTTGCAATAGAGAGTTTCGTTATGTCTTCAAGTCTTAAAATTTTTGTATCTTTAAAGAGTGGAGCCGTGTGTTCAAGGTACAAGCTCTTTGTGATAATGCGGATAATCTTTTTTATGAATTAGGTTTATGCAATTTAGGTGTGTGGCTTGGGTGGTACTCCAAATTGGGTTACACTATTGCAGATGAGGATATATATGGGCATAGTACAGTGCTTTTAGTACTTCACTGGGCATAAAATCTCTTACTTTATAAACCATGGCAGTGCATCTTGAAAGTTTTTAGGATATGTTATTTGTATGAAATTTAAATGTTAGGTTTTCATCAAAAGTTACTCCTAAGAATTTAAGTTTGTTGGTTCTGGGTATATGATTGTTTTTTATTTTTAGTTCTGGGAAATTGTCATCAACTCTATTTGAAAATATCATAAAATGTGTTTTGTTGCTGTTGATGGTAAGTCTATTACTCAAACACCAGTTATTTAGTTTGTCAAGATCTACATTAGCTGCATGGAACAATATATTATTATTTAGGTCTGTGAAATAGAGGGTCATGTCATCAGCAAAGAGGATGGTATCTGCATGTGAAAATACATTGACAATATCATTGATGTAGATAAGGAATAGTATGGGCCCCAGGACACTTCCTTGTGGGACACCAGTACAAATTTTACTTTCTGAGGATTTATAACCTTCAAGGAGTGTACATTGGGTTCTATCAGATAAATAGGTCTTAAACCAGGAGTGTACTGTGCCTCTTATGCCGTAATGGTGCAATTTGTGGAGAAGAATGTTCTGGTTAACTGTATCAAAGGCTTTGGAGAAGTCAACAAAGATTGCTAGGACAGATAATTTATCATCAAGAGCTGAATAAAGGTGAGAGGAGAATTGACTGAGAGCATGATAAGTGTTTAGGCCTGGTCTGAATCCATACTGGGAGTCACTCAATATTTTGTTTTTTTGAAGGTATGACATTAGTTTGTCTTTTATTAGGGTTTCAAATATTTTAGAGAGGGCAGACAGTGTAGAGATAGGGCGGTAGTTATTCGGGTCAGTTGTAGGACCAGACTTATGGATGGGGGTGACGTTAGCCTTTTTGAGGATTGTAGGAAATATTCCAGTGGTAATTGATTGGTTGAAAAGTAAAGTAATAGGGTCGGCAAACTGTGCACAATTACGTTTTAATAATGAGATAGGAATTTCTTCAACATTTGATTTCTTGTTTTTTAGAGCTATTATAGCTTTAGTAATGTCCTCTGGGGTAATTGGTGGGTCAGACATAGAGTTTGGATAATTGCCTTGCAAAAAGTCAGTGGCATTCATATTTGCTGGTGGTAGCTTCTTATTAAGTTTGGTTGCTACTTCACTGAAATGTACATTGAGGGCTTCTGCAATTTGTTGAGGGTTGTTATACGTTGTGTTGTTTAGATGTAAGTTAGAAATTGTTGTTCTTGATGATTGTTTGCCGGATAATTCATTAATGGTCTGCCAAATTATCTGTGTTATTCTTGAAATTACTATTAATGTTCATATAGTAATTAGTTTTGGCTGTCCTTGTTATTTGTGTCACTCTATTTCGGTATTGGTTTACGGTCCCTAACTTGTACAGTTTGAAGAGATTGCTTTTGAATTTGATAGAGGCTAGTATACCAGGTGTTAACCAAGGATTACTGAGTCTTTTGGCTGACACAAATTTAGTAACTATGGGAAAATGTTTATTGTATAGGTTTTGAAGGATTCTAACAAATTTTTCAAAGTTTTCATCGATGTCATTAGAAATGAGGATGTCATTCCAGTTGATTGAGGCTAGAGTTGATGTAAACAAACTGTGCTTCAGTGTGTCAGAAATCCTATAAGTTGTTTTATGCTTAGTAGATGGGTCGGACATTAGAGATATATTTAGGAAGATTGGGAGATGATCATATATTAGATGGTAAATGATTCCTGAGGTTGAAAGTGGAGTATAATTCGACCAAATATGGTCAAGAAGTGAGGGCTGCCCAAGGTTAGGATTGTCAGGAAATCTGGTCGGGCGAGATATATGTGGGAAATAGTTCAGAGCTTGCATGGTATTCAGAAAGTTATTAGTTGGTTGATGGGAAGCATGTTCTAAGAGATTGATATTAAGGTCTCCAAGAAGAATTGTGTTGTTTCTCATGAATAGGTTCTGGGTTAAGATGTCATGTAATGTAAGAGTGAACTCTTCCACTGCAACATATTTAGTGTTTGGTCTGTAGATGACGGAGATGATTAATTTAGTCTTAAGTTTTAGCTGGACAGTACATATTTCAATATTTTCATTTACAAAAGTATATTGTTGAATGGGTTCAGAAAGGATGTCAGAGCTAATTAGTAAACTAACTCCTCCATATTCTTTGTTCTGTCTCCAGGAGTGGTAAGTTGAATAGCCGTCAAGATGGTAGAGATGTTGAGTAGTGTTTTTCAGCCAAGTTTCTGAGAGTGCAATAATGTGAGGCCGGTTTTTTAAGCACTTTAAGAGAGATGTTAGGTTATCATACTTTTTCTGGAGGGATCTAATGTTAAGGTGAAGGATGTTAAGGCTAGGTTTTTATGTACTTGAAGTAGATTGTGAGTGCTCGTTATATTCTTCAATACTGTAATATTTAGACAGCGAGGCTAGGTCTGTATATCCATTTATAGTTCTAATAATGTATGTACCAATATCATTAGTGTCTGTAGTGTTGTCATTAGCAATATCATCAAATAAGGATGCATATAGATTTTCCATGTAGTATAACAGAAAAAGAGATGCTTTGTGAGAATGATGATAGATACGTATAAATTAAAGTATAAAAGGTTTTCTGGCATAACAGGTATGATCAATTGTAATAATGCATTGTGGTTTGGCTACAGGAATGGGTTAAGACATATGTTGCTAAAAGTGAATACTAGTAGGATAGATAGAGGATGTAGTGTTTTGGTGACATGAAATGGAATGCTAAGCATATATATATATATATATATATATATATATATATATATATATATATATATATATATATATATATATATATATATATATATATATATATATATACACAGTAGATGGATAATATATCAAGACTTATATTAAGAGCATGGATAGAAAAATAAATAACAGAGTCAGGTTTAGTTGGCACAATTTGAAGGTGACAGTAGGAGGGTGAGAATAGTAGAATATTGCACACAAGTACATATAATAGTATATAAATAAATGTACATTTTAGGCACTCTGATGGGATGTATCGCACTATGGTGGGTACGGTTTTTAGCGAGGTTTTAGGTGGATGGATGAACATTGTCCCTGAGAGCAGGGAATTTATCTAAAAAGTTATTCAGGTCTTGTTCTGTGGTAATTGTGTGCTTTGAATTGGAGCACCTGAGCTTTACACAAATTTTTCCATCACGAGTATAGCACTGTTGGAACATTTCCCTGTGATGTTTTCCTATGTTCCAAATGGTCTTGAAAATAGAGAGACGTTTAGGGGTGAGACTTTCGTTAATATACACATCTCTTGTATGTAGTCGTGTTCAGTTTCTTTTTGTGTCCTCTAGTTGTTCCGCTGTTGCTCCTATCTTAGCTTGACTGAGCATAGTTTCATTATTCGTAAGGACCAGATCTAAAATATTTCCCTGTCTCGTTGGTTCTCTTACAAATTGTATGAATAAACCATCCTGGACGACATTTAAGAATTCCTCTGAGCACCCGTTTCCTGTCATACTATCCCAGTCTATTCTCCTATAATTAAAGTCCCCCATAATGCACACATTATTATACCTATATGCCCTTGCAAGCTCTGCATCAGGGATGCACTAGCTGCTTCGTCTAAATCTAGTGGCCTATATATAATCCCTACAACAAACTTTTTCCCTCCTATAATAATGTCAATCCAGAATTATTCTGTATTCCTATATGTTTTTATTGTAGTATTGACATAGCTATTTAATGTGTTTCTAACGTACAGTGCTACACCTCCCACTCTCCCTTCTCTATCCCTGTGAAAATAAAAGTGTACCCATCTATTACTACTTCAGGTAAGAAATGTTTGCCTGCAATATCTAACCAAGTTTCTGTAATACCTATACACTCTACCATAGACTACACCATACTTGACTGGACACTCGCGACAATCGCTGACAGACGATATTACATTTCGGTTCTATAGATTCCGCTGCTATGAGTGATGACAAATAATACTTCATATATCAGTTCATATTCTACTTAGGACATTTTATTTCATGTCTTCACAATCAGTAATGATTGCTGAACCATGGCTGAACATAGAAAATGATTTTACAACTTTTGCAAATAGGAAATTAACATAAAGATTACAAGTTTGAGTGAAAAATCGTGTGGGAGTTGTGTATAAAGCATATTGTTTATAGCAAAAAAATCTGGCAAATTCGCAATAATTTCTGAAATAAAACATCACATATTGTGAAATCACCATTCCTGAATATGATTTGATTGTGATCAAATGTCATATAATCGTTATATCGGCTTAGGAATGAATTTTTCATAACAATTCGTGGCGCGAAAGACAAAATGCGAAAGAGGTCACAATAAGAAGAAGAATACCAAAACAATCCTTTACAAAGGTCAACAACATAAATAATTCAATTCATTGGTCCCATGACGCTATTATAAGTCTCATAGAAAATGTTCATGAGCAGAAGAAGAAGAGAAGTGCTTCCTCCATAACGGCTTGTGTTGTTGTTATGATCAGCTGATTCCACAAGGTTAGTTCTACGTGTGTGACCAGACTGGTAGTCGTATCGCTGTAAATCCAGAAAAAACGGAAGCTAGGCTAGCGTTAGCAAAACCTAGTGTGACCGTAGCTTCATCAGCTTCTATTGTATAATCTGAATCATGCTTGAAATAAGATTTGAAACTATTTCCAAATATTTTGTTTGTTTTCTACGTTTTCACTGAGCATGGCAGGATAAAAAGAAAAGTACGTACGCCGGGAAAGTGATGTATGGTGATAAGATCATTGGAAAGAACATTGCTAGATAGAAGATTTGGAGGAGGCAATGAAACCAACAAGCTGACTAGAGACCATCACCAATAAGGAATTACAATGGATTTATTTTACACAGTCTCTGAGAAACGCTCTCTCGATGACAATCAGCAAACATCGTAAGTTGATTAGGAATGTTAAATTTTTTCTTCTTGATGTTATTTATAGGTATATGAAAGTATGAGTGAAGTATGAGTATGAGTGAATTGATTACGAGTGACTTAAGGTGTTGTGTTCAAGTTTTGGTTATATTTTACAATTACTCTCAACACTAAGGTGTTGTGTATCCTGCCATGCTCAGTGAAAACGTAGAAAACAAACTGAATATTTGGAAATAGTTTCAAATCTTATTTCAAGCATGCATGTATATTAGTATGGACTACATTGGCTATGTATGTATGCGTTTTCAGTTTATAATTTCAATATTCCTGGAAATTATTGCAAATATGGTGTTTTTATTGGTGTCTTAGGATTTAATAATTGTCGCCCACCGATGACGTATGTTGACTAATTTGTTTTTGTTGCTCATAAACATATACTTCACATCACTCTGAGTTGTTTGCTTTTAATTTGAGGTTTCTATGATGATTTTAAGTATTTTATTCAAATAAAACAAACAAAAAATCGCCTCAGTACACATTTACGAAAGACCCGATTTCGAGTGCACAGTCACGTATGGTGTATTCTGTGATATTGTATATTAATATAAACTACATGGCCTATGCATGTAAGTGTTTTCAGATTGAAATTCCAATATTCCTGGAAATTATTGCAAATTTGGTGTTTTTATTGGTGTCAGGATTTAATAATTGTCGCCCACCGATGACGTATGTTAACTAATTTGTTTTTGTTGCTCATTAACATATTCCTCACATCACTCTGAGGTGTTTGCTTTTTGTTTGAGGTTTCTATGATGATTTTAAGTATTTTATTTAAATAAAACAAAAAATCGCCTCAGCACACATTTGCGAAAGACACGATTTCGAGTGCACAGTCACGTATGGTGTATTCTATGGTATTGCATATTAATATAGACTACATGGGCTATGCATGTAAGTTTTTTCAGATTGAAATTCCAATATTCCTGGAAATTATTGCAAATTTTGTTTTTCTTGGTTTCTTAGGATTTAATAATTGTCGCCCACTGATGACGTACGTTGACTAATTTGTTTTTGTTGCTCATAAACATATTCTCTACATCACTCTGAAGTGTTTGCTTTTTATTTGAGGTTCCTATCTTATTTATAAGTATTTTATTTGATTTTTCTAAAAATCTGCTGTAGGACCGGTTTGCAAAAGGTCAGATTTCGAGTGTCCAGTCAAGTATAGTCTATGACTCTACATATGCGATATCTCTAAGTGTGTCTATATTATCTATTACACTTCTACTGTTTGTATAAAAGACACTAAGTTCATGTACCTTCCTCTCTTTACCCCGTCATTAGTCACTATTATCCTTATCTCTATTAATATTTAGTTTCCCTGACTGGACTGCCTAACTGCCCTCTCAAGACACTCACTAAGCTCCCGCACCCCCTTTCTACTGAAGAGTACATCATCCCTGGCATACAGCTCCTGTCTCCCATAGAACCTGCTCCACTCATCCATAAAACCTCCTACCTAATCTTCCCCACACATCCTCATCAATCTCTCGTTGAGACCAAGGGCATGTGAGAGCCACCAGCCTCTAACCCCCTGTCTAGGGAGCATCCCTGACACTATACATCTACAACTCTCCTTTATCTCCCTCAGAAGCACCCTATACCTATCCACTAGCTCCTCTGACCTTACCCTGCCTACATCGTTCACTCCCACGTGAATCACCACTAACGCCTCCTTCCCCGTCCCCTCCACTACCCTCTTGTATCTCTCTACCACGTCCTGCACTCTGGCCCCAAGAAGACACGTCATCCTCCTCTTCCTGTCGGCCTCACAGAAAGTCTCATCTAAATACCTAATCCTGGAGTCACCCAGAACTAACACGTCCTGAGACCCTTCTAACCTTTCCCTGCCTTTCCTCACCTTCCCACCTTCCTTCCCATCTAACTTCCTCCTCACTATCTTCGCCTTAGGTGGCCTGTCCCCTTCTCCTGCTCCTACTTCTATCACGACCTCTTTCTCCTCCTGTGTAGCTAACAAGCCAAACTTGTTGCTACACTCTACCTCACACAGGGGAGAAAATTCCACCTCACACAAGGGAGGGCTCACCCTCCCTTTCCCTCCCCTATCCCAACTATCCACCCCCCTGTCTCTGACCTGACGCTCGTGACCTGACGTTAGCTTCCCGCCTTACCACTTGCATCTGTTGCCTCGTCTGTGCCAACAAAACTTTCACTTCCTTAACCTCTTCCTCTAAAGCTACATTTCTAGCTAACACTTTACAGAACTTACATTCACTTACCATTCATTGTCTCTCCATTCCACAGGAACCACACCTCACCACTCCACCCTCCATACCTATAACCCCCTCGCCTATATTGAGTACCACTCACTCAGCCATCTAAATAATTTTACCCAAAAATACACACAAAACACAATAAAATACTTGTTATGGAAAAAATATTGCCTGGTATCTCTTGTGTTGACACACAAAAACACAATAAAATATGTTATGGATAAATACAACCTGGTAGCAGCATGTCCTCCTCTGAGCAGGTCAGGCTCACAATTGGAACAGGTCACGCTCAGAATTGGAATCAGGTCAGGCTCACAATTGGAACAGGTCACAAATTATTTGCAATCCATACTCCCAAATTTTTTTTAACATTTGTTTTGTTTATCCATTAATTTCCCATCGAATACTTTCCACTTTGTCTCATTCTACTACACTGTAATATAATGAGACAAAGTGGAAATTATTCGATGGGAAATTAATGCATAAACAAAACAAATGTTGAAAAAGATGTGGGAGTATGGATTACAGATAATTTGTCACCTGAGAAACATATTAGTAAGGTGATATGGTCACCCATAGACTACACCATACTTGACAAGACACTCGCGACAATCGCTGACAGACGATATTACATTTAGGCCCTATAGATTCCGCTGCTATGAGTGATGACAGATAATACTTCATATATCAGTTCATATTCTACTTAGGACATTGTATTTCATGTCAGCATGTTCAGGAATCAGTAATGATTGCTGAACCTAAAAAATTATTTTACTTTTGCAAATAGGAAATTAACATAAAGATTAGAAGTTTGAGTAAAAAATCGTGTGGGAGTTGTGTATAAAGCATATTGTTTATAGCAAAAATGTATCATATCTGTATCTGTATTCATTGTTAATTAGTTTTAAGTTATTTATTGTTTTTAGCCGAGATAGAGAGTGTGTGCGGGTAGGGAACTTTCCATCTCCCTCGCAGATAAAGGATTTCCCAGTCAAGGCGTCAAGTCAGAGGCCACATGTGCGCTTCCAATCAGGAACGCTCTGTGAGTTTGTTTTCATCCCAGGCCAATCATAGTCGCGCATTTTTAACCGCGCGACCCTTTGGCTCCACCCACTTGCACCTCAGCCTCCCGTTGCATCATTCTCATACTCATTTCTCATTCCGGACTTCACCCTGTCAAGTAGCTCATCATCTCTCAGCTCGCTACCACCATCAACAAGTCGTCATCTCTCTCAAGGCAGGCTAAGGTCATAATCACTGTATATTTCTGTATCTACATCAAGTCGTGTGTTGTTCAATATATCATCTATATCAAGCCGTGTGTGTTTCAAACAAGACCTCCAGTATCATCCACGCTACCTCTACTCTTCCAAGCCACGTGGGTACCAGGCCGGTACCAAACACATCCTATTCTAATACAATTGGTGGCAGCAGTGGGATTCGTCCTTCAAAGCGACGAATTATCAAGCTTCATCTTCCTCCGTCGTCTCTACCCTCACCACGTGCATCGTTCCACCCACTAAGTGACTCTCCACACACGCCTTTGCCTCGCCCACCTCGTGTCCTTCTCTACGCCCTGCAGTCGCTTCTTTCGTCGCCCTTCTGCAGTAGCATCTGTTCCGAGTGAGTACAAGCCTCCTCGCCCTGCTGTTGAAGACGCCCATCACCTCTACCTCCATTTTGTTCGCTGCCCACGCATCACCACGTGGCGCCCTCAAGACGCCCATCGCCCTTCACCACGTGTCCCTTCAAGACGGTCATCACCCATCACCACGTGGCCCCTCAAACATGTTCCCCACGCCCTCACCACGTGTCTCCGCCCTCAAGACGCCCATCGCTCTTCACCACGTGTCGCAGCCCATAAGTACGCCCATTCACCACGTGACCAGTCAGCACCCACGTGTTCCACCTCCTTGGTCCTCTGCTGACTACTTACTTAAGTACCTTAGTTCTTATTATATTTTTCTCTTCATTGGGCCAGTATTTTACATTTTTGTGTACCCCAGTGTTTCTCTGTGTTCTTGTGTATTTCCTCAACGTGATCACGATGTCTAACGACCAGTCACCTCGCACGCCCACACCTCAGGTTACTCTCATATCTGACAATGTTTCAATTCCTCCTTTTTCTGGTACTAACTCTGAATCAGTTCAAGCCTTTGGTCGGCGTGTAGATGATGAATGCACACATCGCTCAGCTCATTCTGATGTGGAAAAATTAGCCATTTTAAAATCACGGATTTGTCATGACCCATCTAGTCTTGCGGGAAAACTCATAAAAACCGATAAATTCCTCAGTTTTTCTACATACGATGAACTCACCACAGCATTAATCTCTCATTTCTCTGGTCACTCAAAATTAGGTGCAACTCATTCCTTCCTCAAAATTGCTCAAACTCTCACTAATATTGCTCGTTCTACTCATGATGTGTATAAGGCAGAGAATATTGCATCCTCTCTCAGTGCTGAGTTAACAGACCAAATGAAATCCTCTCAGTGGATTGACGCAATCAATAAAATATATTCTACTGATTTCAAATGCCTTATGTCGTATTTCCTGTTCCTTGTTCAGCTCGATTCACCAACCTTCACCGTTGCAAGCGACATTAAATTCAGTAAGGAAGATTTCTTGTATGATCTGTAAAAGAAAATATCTAGATAAATTGCCACCTGTTCCTCAGCCAGTAAGTTTAGTTCAGTCCCCGCATTCATTAATCAAGCCCCCATTTTCTCAGTACCGAAGCTCCTCCCCTCAAAGCCCATCTCCACCGTCAAACACTTATTTATCACGTTCTGATCAACGCTCTCATTCTCGTCACCGTTCATCCTCCCGTGACTCGAGAAAGGTAACATGTTACCGATGTGGACTCAAAGGTCACGTCTCAGCGGACTGTCGAGTAATGCTTGACGAAAGAGGTTATCATAAATTCAACAGTAATGCCTTCTGCTCCCTTCATAATAAACGCGGTCATTCACTTGAAGAATGTCGCCTTTTCCAGCAACAAATGCAGTCTTCTTAATCTTCGGGAAACGATTCGCGCCAGAGCCTCGCACCGCCTCGGTAACACTCAAGTCCATTCTAAAGACCGCAGGTAGTAAGTCATCTCATAAACGTGTTGTTTTCGCGGATGCACAGACAGTGCCTCTCCCATGTGTCCCTGTTAAATCCTCCGGATTTTTCCAAGGTCTGACTGCTGACGTCAAATTAGCCTCTCACAAATGCCGTGCATTTTTCGATTCTGGTGCCTCAGTCAACATCATTAAAACTCATGTTTTTGAAAAAACTCTCTGCCGCCTCAAGGCACAAGTTTCAGAGTTATCCACCAGACATCACTGTTAGTGGTATCTCTGGAAATGTTGTCATACCTCATAGATAGGTTCTCCTCAGTGTCTGTTTGTCTCCACTTGAACCTTCTATCTCTGATTTTTTCTATGTCATGGATGATGTATGTTTTGCAGCTGAAATATTGATAGGATACCGTACAATGTCTCACTTCAACATCTCACTTTTCCCTTCTATTCAACAAATCGCCCAGAATGGCACCTTCATCTCTGCCTCACCCTTCCCTGAGTCACCGCCACCATCTGATGTCTACGTTGTCATGCACACGCCTTCTCAGGACTCATCTCATGTCCCTCCCTCATCGCTCGAGACACCCTCAGTAATCGTTGATCCTGTCTTATCATCTACGCCAGCCGACTCGCCTAACGAAACGCTGCACAGCGACACCGACAATCCCTCTACTCCTACAACACTGTCTGACGTCCTCTCGAACACAAGACTCAGGAAAGCTGTGTTGACCTCCTCTGTGGTAGTCACACAGACTCATCTTTGTTTGGTGCACGTCGTCGTCAAAGGTGTGCCCCCCAGGACAGACATCTTATGTTTGCCCGACTCTGCCCGAGTGAATGGTGTCGCTCTCGAATCAGTTCTTTCAATCCTAGACAAGGATAGTTCTTGCTGTATTGCCATTCAGAATCTCACGAATCACCCTATATCTCTTCAGTCTGGCGTGACTTTAGGCGAAGTTCTCCCTTATCCTTCCCCTGTCACCCCTGTCACCTCATCTCCTTGTCACACATCCATGTCTTCACCAACTGCCTCAGATTCTCCATTACAGCCTCCTCCTCTTCTTGACCAGCATATTGGTGATGTTGATTTTCCTGAAACAAAAACAGATTTACTTGCCCTCTTATCGACTTTCAGATCATGTGTCTCTCTTCCGGGTGAACCTCTGGGCAAGACCGATGCTGTTCGTCATTCCATCCACCTCACCCCAGGCTCGACACCCATCTACGTCCCGGCTTATCGCATCCCACACAGCCGCAGGACGTTAATGGACGACGCTGTCGGAAGCATGCTGGACGAGGATATCATAGAGCCAGCGGCATCACCATTCAATGCCCCGCTGTTTCTAGTTCCTAAATCCAATGGTGAGTGGAGAGTAGTCGTCGATTTCCGTGGTTTAAACGCCGCGACGATATCCGATCGATTCCCTATGCCAATCTTGTCTGATCTTCTCCAGTCAATAGGTGATTCAAACAGTGTATTTTCCACCCTCGACCTTCAGTCTGGTTTCTTCCAGGTCGAGCTAGAAGAAAGTTCACGGCACTACACTGCTTTCACCGCATCATCTGGCCAGTACGCTTTCAAACGTATGGCCATGGGTTTACGTAATAGTCCCTTAACTTTCATGCGTCTCATGAACTCAGTTCTCTCTGGCCTCTTAGGCTCTTCGGTGTTTTGTTACTTAGACGATGTGATAGTCGCATCAAAGGACCTCGAAACCATCTCAGACGTTCTGTCACGTTTTGCAAAGGCTGGGTTAACTCTTAAACTCAGTAAATGTCAGTTCCTCAAACGTGAAATCAAATTCTTAGGCCACAAAGTTGACAAAGATGGCATCCACACTTTTGACGATAAAATTCATGCGATATCACAGTTTCCTACTCCTAGTTCTGCTGATGACGTTCGTAGTTTCATTGGCCTTGCAGGATTTTATCAGCAATTTATCCAAGATTTCAGTAAAATCGCTCAATCTCTCACATCATTGTTTAAAAAGAATGTAACATTCGCATGGACAGACGAGTGCGAGAAAGCATTCGCTACCCTCAAGCAAGCCTTATGCAACGCTCCTGTCCTCGCATTTCCTAATTTCAATAAGGAGTTTATTCTTTGCACTGATGCATCAAACACCGGTATCGGCTCTGTCCTCATGCAACGAGATGAAAATGGTAAATCACGCGCAGTTGCCTTTGCCAGTCGTCTGCTCAATGCTGCTGAGCGCAACTACATTGTCACTCACCGCGAAGCTCTCGCAGTTGTTTGGTCTCTTCGTCACTTCAAAGACATCATACTCGGATATAAGATCCACGTTCTAACCGATCATTTTGCTGTCACAGAGTTATTCAAAGGAACCAGTTTAACCGGAAAATTTGCCCGTTGGCAACTCACTGTTCAAGAGTACAATCCTTCATTCGCGTACATCCCAGGTAAAGCTAATTCTGTCGCTGACGCTCTGTCCCGTCATGTCGCTCCTGTCAGTATGCTCACAACCTCACAGTCACTCCCCACTCTTGAGGAAGTCAAATCCCTTCAAAAGTCTGATAAATTCTGCAAACGTCTCATTTATTATCTTGAATCAGGTGATGCCAATAACCTTCCAAGCTTGCCATTCTCCCCAGATTCTTTTTTGCTTCGAGACGATGTACTCTATAAATCTAGTTCTGTCATTTCTGAGGACGATTCATTACATCATGCATCTCAGTTTGTCATTCCAGAAGCTCTTGTCCCTATTATCTTGTATCACGTTCATGACTCCCCTCTTGCCGGTCATCCAGGCAAAGATAGAGCATTCAAACAGGCTCAAAGATCATATTTCTGGCCTTCCATGAGGAAAGACATCACCCGTCATTGTCTCTTATGCTCTTCATGCGCTGAGCATCGTCCCTCTCTCCATCATGAGTCTCCGAACCTCCCATATCCTATCCCTCATGCTTCTTGGGACAGTCTGTCAGTCGATATTTTGAAACTCCCTCTGACGGAGAACGGTTTTCACTATTTGCTCGTCTGTATCGATAGTTATTCACGCTTCAGCATCTTGGTTCCTCTCAAAGACAAATCTGCACGTTCAGTTGCACGAGCACTGATAGATAAAGTCATATGCCGGTATGCATCTCCTAAAGTACTTCTATCAGATAATGGCACCGAATTCAACAATGCCATCCTCAAAGCTGTTTGCGAGTCATTTCAAATTAAAAAGTGCAACATTGTTCCATATTCCCCTCAAGCGAACGGAAAAGTCGAGAGCAAACCGTCGAATTCTCGACATCTTACGCTTCATTGCCAATTCAAGCTCTTCATGGGATGATCACATTCCCCTAGTCGCATGTTCTCTTAACGCTGCGATTCACTCATCAATCAACGAGTCTCCACATTTCATTTTATATGGCTCTGACAAAAGACTCCCATATGAGTTTCTCTCCTCCGACCCTCGTCCTCTATACAACGTTGACGATTATGTTCAGAATCGCGTTTCAGCTTTCCAGCGCATTCATATGTCCGTCCGTGACAGACTTACCGACTCTCAGGAATCTATGCTGCATAAACAGCATCAGCGCACTAAACCACACGACATCGAGGTTGGTGACATCGTGTTCACCAAAGTCCAAGACCGCCACTCTAAACTCGATCCCCGATTCAACAGACCTCACCATGTAATCGAAAAGATGGCCGGTCACAAGTTCAAACTCAGAAACCTAAGTTCAGGCGGTGAAAACTTTGTCCATAGATACCATTTCAAAAGGGTTGATCGTGGTTTCGATTTCGAATCTACCTCTCCACTACCAGAAAATGCTCCTGACATTGTTGAAAGTCAGCCACCTTCATCCCCCATCTCATCCTCACCTAAATATCAGCTCCAGTCTCGTCCAGTCTACTAGCCATTTCCTTCATCTTTCCTTTCATTCCGTTCAACTCCTGTATAAATTATGTATATATATATATATATATATATATATATATATATATATATATATATATATATATATATATATATATATATATATGTATCTATGTAAAGGTTACATCATGATCTTGTTCATGTCTCATGTATTTTTTATTATGTATTATATCTTATTGTGTATTCGTATTGTGTATTCTGTATTGTATTCAATGTATTTCATCGTCCCCCCTCTTTTATTGTATTCTTTAGCTCGACATACGAGGACGTATGTTTCCAAGGGGGAAGTATTTGTATCATATCTGTATCTGTATTCATTGTTAATTAGTTTTAAGTTATTCATTGTTTTTAGCCGAGAGAGAGAGTGTGTGCGGGTAGGGAACTTTCCATCTCCCTCGCAGATAAAGGATTTCCCAGTCAAGGCGTCAAGTCAGAGGCCACACGTGCCGCTTCCAATCAAGAACGCTCTGTGAGTTTGACGTCATCCCAGGTCAACTCAGGCCAATCATAGTCGCGCATTTTTAACCGCGCGACCCTTTGACTCCACCCACTCGCACCTCAGCCTCCCGCTGCATCATTCTCATACTCATTTCTCATTCCGGCCTCCACCCTGTCAAGTAGCTCATCATCTCTCAGTTCGCTACCACCATCAACAAGTCGTCATCTCTCTCAAGGCAGGCTAAGGTCATAATCACTGTATATTTCTGTATCTACATCAAGTCGTGTGTAGTTCAATATATCATCTATATCAAGCCGTGTGTGTTTCAAACAAGACCTCCAGTATCATCCACGCTACCTCTACTCTTCCAAGCCACGTGGGTACCAGACCGGTACCAAACACATCCTATTCTAATACAAAAATTTGTGGCAAACTCGCAATAATTTCTTAAATAAAACATCACATATTGTGAAATCACCATTCCTGAATATGATTTGATTGTGATCAAATGTCATATTATCGTTATATCGGCTTGGGAATGAATTTTTCAAAACAATTCGTGGCGCGTAGCTGAGAAAACTGAGCTGAGTGTGTGACGGCGAGACGTCCGTTGGTCTGTCAGAGTCAGTCAGTCACTGACAGTGCAACCAGAAGGACGTATTACTGTAGCTACTAGCTGGACACCGGACTCGTCTAGGCAGTAAGTATGCAACATTTGGTTAATGTAATGTCTGATTTATAAGATTTTAGGAGCATTTCAGTACTAAATACATATAAAACTCCCTGTAGAAATTGAACGTAGAACGGTTGATGAACGGTGGATGATGAAACTTTAGTAGCGGTCATTATTTGATCATGGCTACCATCACCACTGTTATGTATTTAAAAATGACCGTACGAATTTAACTAATAGATACATATCACGGTCATGGTCTAACCAAGTTAGTTAGACCATGATTGACCACAGTCACCTCAAGACCAATGGAATCCGTTAATTCAAAATTCGAATCTAGCTACCTACTCCTCATCCCACCCACCAGGCAACCCCCGCCACACACACACATGGGTAATAAAGTAGGATAGTTTGCAACTTTTCAATGTTGTTATATGTTAACTTGGTGCAGTCTAAGTATTTTCTGGTTGTCTTCATCCAGTTAAAGTATTCACATTTGATTCCTCTCAGGATTTCCTTTAATAATTCATTTATGTTGTTTTCTTGCCTGTTAAATGTTGATGTTTTAGTGAAATATGGTTGGATGATTGATTTCTGGTATAGGAATCTTCCCTCAATAATTCTGCAATGTTCTGATATGGTGGTCCCGCCGCCGTCGCCTCGCTCAGCTCGACCAAAGCTGCCAATGCTGCAGTGTTACCACGCTGGGGGAGCAGCGCTCCGTTCCAAAAGGCACACACACCCTTAACTAGGTGATGGGGGAGATAATGACTGCGTCTTACAAGCCAGTGATTTGTGTCTCTCTTCAAGGGAGTTATACTTACTGCTACTGCAGACAGTTATTTTTCTGTGCAACAAAGATATTTCTCCCCCTGCAAGACAGTGACTTGTGCTTTTCTTCAAGGGAGTTATACTTACTGGTACTGCAGACAGTGTTTTTTTTCTGTGCAATAAAGATATTTCTCCCCCTGCAAGACAGTGACTTGTGCTTTTCTTCAAGGGAGTTATACTTACTGCTACTGCAGACAGTTTTTTTTCTGTGCAACAAAGATATTTCTCCCCCTGCAAGACAGTGACTTGTGCTTTTCTTCAAGGGAGTTATACTTACTGCTACTGCAGACATTGTTTTTTTTTTCTGTGCAACAAAGATATTTCTCCTCCTGCAAGACAGTGACTTGTGTCTCTCTGGACGCAAGTACGCTAATTCTTTGAGAGTGAGGCCATCGTCAGGCGTGTCAACTTGGTGTGTCTTTCTCGATACACCTTGGAGGAGGTGGCAGAGGAGATGCAGACCGCCAGGGAGCAGCTGGTCATGGAGGACACTCGGGTGGTTCAGATGTTGATTGGAGAGCTCTCTGACCTGGAACCTGAAACGCCAGAAGACCTGCTTGCGGCAGCTACAGGGCACTTCTCGGGGTACCTGGGCAGGATGTCCTTGGGTAACCTCTCTATGTGCCGCCGGGAGGAGCTCTTCTGGGATAGCAAGGAAAAGTACCAGCCCACCTTTGAGGGCTGGGACCCCGAGAAGTTCCATGCGTTGACACGCCTGCTGGGCAGGACACTAGACGGTGGGGAAGAAGGCCTACATTACCCTTCACCAACTTTGTGGAAAACAGCGACAGTGATAGTGCTTCCCTTAAAGGGAGTTATTTGGTCTTACTGCAGAGAGTTTTTTATTTCGTGCAAATTATTTTCACCCTGCAAGACAGTGACGAATGTTGAATAATTTATTTTGTTGCTCATAAACACATTCTTTACATCACTCTGAAGTGTTTGCGTTTTATTTGAGGTTCCTAAGTTGATTGTAAGTATTTTATTCGATTAAAAAATAAAATAGCCATAGGACCGGTTTGCAAAAGGCCCATTTTCGAGTGAACACTTAAGTATGGTGTAGTCTATGGTATTGCATATTAGTCTGGATTACATTGGCTATGTATGTATGCGTTTTCGGTTTAAAATTCCAATATTCTTGGAAATTATTGCAAATATGGTGTTTTTATTGGTGTCTTAGGATTTAATAATTGTCGTCCACCGATGACGTATGTTGACTAATTTGTTTTTGTTGCTCATAAACATATTTTTCACATCACTCTGAGGTGTTTGCTTTTTGTTTAAGGTTTCTATGATGATTTCAAGTATTTTATTCAAATAAAACAAACAAAAAATCGCCTCAGGACCCATTTGCGAAAGACCCGATTTCGAGTGCACAGTCACGTATGCTGTATTATATGTGGTAATGCATAGTAATATAGACTACATGGGCTATGCATGTAAGTGTTTTCAGATTGAAATTCCAATATTCCTGGAAATTATTGCAAATTTTCAGTTTTTCTTGGTTTCTTAGAATTTAATAGTTGTCGCCCACCGATGACGTATGTTGACTAATTTGTTTTTGTTGCAAATAAACATATTCTTTACATCACTCTAAAGTGTTTGCTTTTTATTTGAGGTTCCTATCTTAATTCTAAGTATTTTATTTGATTTTTCTAAAAAGCTGCCGTAGGGCCTGTTTGCAAAAGGTCCGATTTCGAGTGTCCAGTCAAGTATGGTGTAGTCTATGGGTCACCTTATAAACAGAAAGATATAAAGAAGTTTGAGAGAATACAAAAAGCAGCTACAAAAATTGCTTCAAGCTCCCAACTCTTGAAAAAAAAGAAGAGAAAGGGGAGACTTTATAGCAGTGCATGCAGTCTCATAAAGTCTGGGAAAAATTGATAGATTTGTTTGTGTGGGACGACAGAAATACAAGAGGCCACGAAAACAATATGAAAAGTACTACAGTGAAAGTTCGATAATCCGGAGGCGGATGGTTCGGAAATTTTGTGCAGGAGGCAGATTTTTTTTCTTTTTTTCTTTTATATATCCTAAACCATTGACACCAGTAGGCTCTATGAAGGCAAAGTTGGACTTGTCTCTTGCCTGTTATTTGGCATGGTTCGGAAAGGCTGATGGTTCGGAAAAGGAAACATGTAACAGTGACTATCACTAAAAAGCTGGAAATAATATGGCGCATAGAGAAAGAAGAGAGGGTGTCAAAATTGATAGAAAAATTTAATATGGGCCAATCGACTATCTATGACATTAAGAAGCAGTCCAAAGACTTGAAGCAGTACCTGGCTGATAGTGAAAACATTGAGGGGTGTGAGAAACGAAAAACATTAAAGAAACCTGTTCTGAAACAATTGGATGAAGTGCTGTATAAGTGGTTTACTGGAAAAAAGATCGGAAGGGAAGCCAATCTCAGGTCGCATGATCACCGAGAAAGCCAAACAATTCTGCGAAGACCTGAACATTGCAACTGAGGTGAAATTTTCTGACGGTTGGCAGCGAAATTTTAAGATCAGGCATGGGATCAGTTTTTTATGTGTCTGGGAAGAAAAATTCAGCTGATCATGATGCAGCTATGAGGTATAGTGACATATTTTCCAGACTGGTACAAAAGCATGACCTTAATTAAACCATGTCAAATTTATAACGCTGATGAGACCGGCCTGTATTGGCATTGTGTTCCTACTCGAACACTTGCCAGTGGAGAAGAGAAAAGTGCCTTTGGTTTTAAAATGAATAAGGAACGCTTGACCCTTCTTTTGTGTGCAAATGTCTCTGGTGATCATCGTTGCAAATTGTTTGATAACCGAAGACTATGTACTGAATGGCTTCAACAAGACTGATCTCCCTAGGGTGTAAGAGTTGACAGACCCTGACATCATCGAGTGTCCTAAATCTGCAGAAAGAAGACGAGGACCAGGAAGATGATGTAGAGATCGAGGAACAACGTGTGAGCTGACGTGAGACCCTAAATGGCCTTAAACTATTTGTTAAATTTACAAAAAAGAGTCACTATTATACAGACGGTCTCCCCAAGGGTGGGCACTCAAAGGGTGCAACATTCCAAGGGTGCGGGCAGTACCGGTGCGGCACTTGTATTCAAAAGAAGCAAAAAACTAAAAGGGTGCAGTGACGGAATTCTGTGATTTTGTCGAGCAGCCATGTTGTGATGACGTCAGCTCTCTCTCTCTCTCTCTCTCTCTCTCTCTCTCTCTCTCTCTCTCTCTCTCTCTCTCTCTCTCTCCACCATTCATCTTTCTCTCCCTCCTTCCATCTCCTTTAAAGAACTGAACATCCTAAAGCTTCATATGTGGAATTTCTCCTCCTCCTCCTCTTCTTGTGACCTGTTACGGTTTGTATCGCTTCGTAGGTCCCGTCTTCCTTGATGTTACGGCTCCTCTATCTTTCCATAGACGTGAATAGGAAGAAGATGCAACACAAAGGGAGATTTTCACCGATATTACTAGTCCTTTCTTTTCAATTACGCTGATTTTCTTTGCATTCTTCCCACACCTGTATAAGACGTGGCATATATGCAAAGAAATTAAACTCTCTCTCTCTCTCTCTCTCTCTCTCTCTCTCTCTCTCTCTCTCTCTCTCTCTCTCTCTCTCTCTCTCTCTCTCTCTCTCTCTCCTCCATCCTAGATACTGTAATGACTTCCGCCTGTACAGTATCTATCTAATATCTATCATATTTAATCACATGTGTACATGTACTATATATTCTTTCATTATATCATGTATTTCGGGGGTTATTGGGCGAAAAAAGGATAAGTCTTAAGAGTCCCGGACTACATTAGTGAATTTCCCATAGCTTATTAACTTCCAAGGGTGCGTTTTTCCAAGGGTGCACAAGGGGTGCGGACTACATTAAGCGCACCCTTAGGGGTCGACTATAATGTGACCAAGGTAATGGACACCAATATTATGCTGCACAATACCTACAAAAAGCACCATAGTGCTATCAAGCAAGCAGACATAAGGGGTATACATGCAAAGGCATCCAAGAAAGTTAACCCAACACAGATTGACATCACCGAAGAAATCACCATTGAAGATGACAACCCAAGACCTAGCACACAGCGGGAACCCGAGCCACAAGCAGGTCCTTCATTCATTCCCACTGAATATGAAGCAGAGCGTATGGCAAATGACTCTCTATCTGTTATGCCTGATTCAGACTCGGACTAACACAGTCTATGACTCTTAATTTTAAGGTAATAGGCTAAGTGATTACTGTAGAAATTAAGTCAATGGCCTTAGTGATAAATACTGTACAGTATTAAGTCGAAAAGATACTGTACAAATTAAGTTAATGGCCCAAGCGATTAATTACTGTGCAGTATTAAGTTGAAAAAATAGTATGCAAATTAAGTTTATGTCCTAAAGTATAAATATTTACTTGAACAAATACTGTATTAAATGACTAATGTACTGTGAAAGATTACTTTAAAAAATTTTGACTCCTTGGATTACTACAGTACCGTATCTTTGGATACTGTACTGTACCTACAACTGACCTGCAACTGTACTACACTTCAAAAGTAAATAAAAACACAACCATAATACTGTTTTTAAATGTTTTAAATTTATTAATTTTTTTCAGGCTTTTAGGGCATTATTAGGGTTCACGTCCACCAATCCGGAAAATTTTATAATCCGGAGTTCGCGATCTCCGCTGCTTTCCGGATTATCGGACTTTCACTGTAGTACATGCAAGAGAGACAGAAAAAAATTACAGCTTACCATATAGAAGCATATATGTCTGGAATAAACTTGATGCAGAAATGATTAATGCAAGAAATATTCAGGATTTTAAAAGGAAACTATATAATAGTACATTTGGAGACGGGACAGTTACAGCATAGCTCTTTTCTTGTATGTTAGATCTAGAAAACTATAACTAGGTAAATGCATATTTATACATTCCTCTCACTTACCCCTAGGCCCCATAATAGAAGCGAAATACATTCTGCCCCAAAACTTGTTGGCCTTTTATGGACTTAAAAGAAGCATGGCAGAATTGATAGCGATGGCTTGTCCTATGATTGTATGGGTTAGGTGATACACTGCTAAAAAGTATGAAAAGTTTGTATGTGAATAATAGAGCGTATAAGATTCTATAATAGTGTGAGTGAGTAGTTTCCTATATGAATAGGATTACGACAGGGATGTGTGATGTCACCATGGTTGTTCAATATTTAAATGAATGGTATGGTTAGGGAAGTTAATGCAAGAATGTTAGATAGAGGTCTTAGTTTGGCAAATTCTGATGATAGTGGATGACTAATCCAAAACTGTATGCGGATGTTATGGTTTTAGTGCAGATTCAGAGGAGATTTTGTGTCAGGTGGTGGAAGTAGTTAGACGAGTGTATAGGAGGAGGAATTTGAGTGTAAATAAGAATAGAAATTGTAATGAGATGCACAAGGGGGTGTGGTTGGTGGATGAATGTTACATTGAATGATGAACTGCTTGAGGAGGTGGAATGACATATATTTAGGATCCAAGATTACTGTAGATGGAGAAGTAGAAACAGAGGTGAAGTCTAGGATCAATGATATAGGAAAGGTGTTGGGAGGAATGAAGATGTTTAGTTGTTGAGCAATAATAATGAATGGAAAGAGAAGTTTGCATGAAGCAGTAGCTGTGCCCACTGCAATATTTGGATTGAAACATGGAGTATAGCAGTAGTGGTGAAGAGATTAAATTGAATGTAATGGAGAGGTGCCTGAGCAGTATGTGTTGAGTAACGCATATGGACCCAGTGAGAAATGAGGAAGTGCAAAGGAGAAGCGGCAGCAGTGTGTGCTGAGGTAGTTTGGAGACATTGAAAGAATAAAAGAGACGTGGTTGGTGAAGAGAATAGTAGGATTTGACATGAGAGGTTGAGAGGAGGACCATGAATAGGATGAATAGATGTTGTGAAAAGAGCAGTGAATTAAATAGGAATGTCTGTAGATCAAAGCAGGATGATTGTGCGTGATAAAAGTGAATGGAAAGCAGCGGTGAATGCACGATTGATGAGGTAGGTTTTCTGCACCTAGTGTAACTCTTGCATCATATCAGGTTCAGGGAGGGAGAGGACATGAATTAAATATGAAGTGGCAAGGATAAACGTTATTTATGATAAAAATATTAATCTATCGATCTACGTATATACTAGACTGTTATCCCACTAAAGAGAGTTTGCCAAGACAACCTACGCCATTGTCCATGTAGACATTACTCTCCTCTCTCCCTCTGTGCCTTGTCTTTTCGTAGGGGGCTTCCCAGAGCCCTCACTTTGTTCTTTTTGTCGCCTTTTACAAACTGCAGGGAATACGGTGAAAGAATTCTTGTAGCCCCCACCACAGGGCAAACAAAATAAATTAATGAATACATTACTGAAATAACAATAATAATAATAATTAATAATAATTATAATAATTATAATAATAATGAAAATAAACACTCACTTGGTTGCAGGATGAATGAGGACTGCTCTCTCATTAATTACCACAGCATCACTACGTGTTTTATCCTTCAGCATGATTACCTCCAATTTAAAGTCCTTCAATGGATCTGGAGAATACTCCATTTGCCCTTCAATAGTCAATTCCTCCACGTCATTATGTTGCATTTCTCCCTTTATCCTTATATCCTGGACGGGGATAAAATTAATGTGAATTATCAGAATTCTTAAAAGTAAAAAATTACAGTAATAAACGTGCAACTACAAAGTTTTCCTTTAATGCCAAACTGATCAGAAAATGTTCCCTGCAAACACTTGAGTGTCAGGTTTTGCTATCAACGTGCTTTTGTTTGTGGAGAGTTAATGTATCTGGCCTCACCTTTTCAAGAAGAGGATGTGATAGGCTGACAAAGACATTGTGCCTTCCTTTATTCCTGGTGCCTGTGTCAGTCCACTGAAGTCGCCCTACTACAACTTCTTCTCCACTGTATAAGGTTCATCAAGTTTTGTGAATGTTAAGCATGTTTCAATATGTTAGAAGAAGTAAACACTATATTGCAAAGTGTATATTTCATGCAATCACTTAAAATTATATAATATATCATTACCTTGGATTGGTAGCATCCCAATTAAATTTTATGAAAGCAGTAATATTTTTGTTATTGCGCATATAATACCCATCAAGAAGCACGGTCCTGAATGGCTGTGAGAACTTCCCTTTCAAAATGTGTTCTTTCGAAAATCCCTGAAAAGTCATGAACCTCAATTATTCATTTAGGAATGCAGGATGTAAACAAATAATAAAAGTGCAATTACTACTCCTACAAAATAATAAATAAAGTTATGATGAGTTTTTTCATATATACTAGTGTAAAATAGCTCATGGCATAAAAATTATATACATACCTTAGACACATCTTTCCAAGTAATATCAAATTCAACTTTTCTATCTTCAGCCCATGAGAGAAGAAAATGTGTGCAAAAGTTTCCAGGGGTGAGGTCATAGCCCATGTTGACGAGAATCTCTCTGCCAAAGGCTTTCACTATAGAAAATTAAAAAAAAATGTATAATGTGTCAAAACAAAGAGTAGACTAAGAAGCTTATAGTAGATCTAGTTAAGTGTAGATATATACAAAGTGTAAATGAAGGAAAAAAATACATGCTGCAAGATATCATGAAATACCTTTTATAACAGAATTTCTGCTACTCTGTGCTGTGTTGCGGATGAGAGTAAGGGTAATGCGCCGGGACACATCATCCAGATCATATAGTTCCAGAGTTCTTACGGTCTGTTAAAGTAAAGGAGATACTAGGAACACTGCAGGTACATGATCTTAATTATTTGAGCTTTCCGTATGACTATTTACAGTGAATGTCAATGGAGAAGTAGAATAATGCATAACTATCTATTTTAATACCTGGGTTACATACCCACTCAGAGGGGATAGCCAAGACAAGACATTAAGGGTTCAGGTAGACCTTACCCTCCCCTTCCCCTCGGTGCCTTG
This sequence comes from Cancer borealis, assembly GCA_036785275.1. Lineage (NCBI taxonomy): Eukaryota > Metazoa > Arthropoda > Malacostraca > Decapoda > Cancridae > Cancer > Cancer borealis. The sequence goes on along the minus strand of JAXIVD010000139.1, from coordinate 59,758 downwards.
TGTTTTCATAGGAGAGAATATAGAGGAGAAGCTTCCCAGACCGCGTGGTGCACGCCGGGAGCGAAGCTACGCTACGCACGCGATGCCGTGGACGAACGCGCGCGATGCTTGCTACGCGAGTATTCACACTGGAAGAGATGTCGCCAAGCTATGTTTTCAAAAAAGTGTCACGTCATTCAGTGACTGCAGCCATGGGAGACGGTACTGTGTGGTTTTTTGAGGAGATGGAAGAGGAGGAAGATGAACTATTACTGCTAATTCTAGCACTGAATAATAAAAGACAAAGGAAATGGGTGCATGAAATGAATTTGGCAAGAGCGAAATATGGTAAATATCATCATCTTATGCAAATGTTAGAAGACGATGAAGAGCCTCGATCAAATGATGAATGTAACATTACTCTGTTAAGGATGAGGAATGTAGGATGCAACGCTATCACTGAGGCTTTTGAAGTGCGCAACAAATTCATAGAGTACTTCACATCAGAAGAAGGTAGTGTTCCCTGGCAGATGGATAGAGTCACTCATTGCTAGAGAGAGAGAGAGAGAGAGAGAGAGAGAGAGAGAGAGAGAGAGAGAGAGAGAGAGAGAGAGAGAGAGAGAGAGAGAGAGTAGGGGTGGGGGTGGGGCCACGGGGGATACCAAAATTACTCGCACGCGCATGCGTGAGCGAAGCTATGTTTTTAAAAAATCGCCGGCCCGGCGACCGATCAAACTATGCGCGCGATGTAGCTAGGATAGCGGGCATAGCTCCGCAACTGGTGTGAACACACATATTGGAAATACACAGAGGCGATTGAAAGCCACGTAGCTTCGCGTCGCGCGCATCGCGTGCGTAGCGTAGCTTCGCTCCCGGTGTGCACCCGCCTTAATGCGTTCCTTTTTGGTCGCCTTTTTAGGAGCAACATGGAATATGGCGGTAGTATTCTTGCAGCTTGCACCAATAAATGAAATACATATTTGCTTAGCCAATAAGTTATTTCATAGATAGAGGTGACATAAGATTTTTTTCAATTGTACTGTTAATCTTGTCTATAATTACCCTTCCCAATAGAGTATAATTCACCGAAAATTACTTCTCTACCATGCTTATCTACAGTAGAGTGAATTTAATTACTGTGGAAAAGACAATATTTTAAAAGACATATCTTTTGAACCCAACTTATCTTACCCTTCCGTTTGATATTATATGAAAAAACTAGACCTTTGGTAACAACTTGGCTAGAATTGTTTTCAGTTGCATCTCATTTTAAGTGTAGCCTACTATGAATTTTTACTTAGATATTCCATGGTGATGATCAAAATTTGTGGGGAAAAAACTTGTTCCTTTATTGCTCTAGACAAAATTAAGTTTAGGATTTCATATTTCAAATAAAACAAAGAGCACTCAAATCGGTCCGTAAGTTTTAATGCAGTCAGAAATATAAATTTTAAAAATATTTCAGAAGCCATTTGAACCTGGGAGACTTTAGCTTTAAGTAAGCACGCATACGCCGCCATTTTTAAAACGTTTTGAAGGTCACGCGGACAGCTGACAGGCTGCGTTGCCACTCTGAGCAATTTGCAGAAATATCCTAGAACGTTATATTATATAAAAAAATAAAATAATAATTTGGTAAGTTAGGATTATTACAAGAATCAGAGGAATAAATGTGTGAAAGAGGCTGCCAGGTGTCGATATTATTTCATCTAATTTATTCGAGAAAAAAAAAGATACTGCCGTAAAACTTTGTAGGATTATTGCAACCCTTACTGTCGTGTTTTAGACATACTGATCTAAAATTCGTACACGTGACTAAAATGTCGTCATTTTTCCTGCCTATTCCCCCTTAATATATATGCCAATGTATCCATGACATAGTAACCTACTATGCGAAACCTTAATAAATGCCTTTTTAAAGTCTAAATATATACTATCTGCCCCTGTCTCTTTTTTTGTGATATATCGTCACTCTTAAGTAAAAGTTCAATAAGATTGTAACACATGACCTTTCTGTTCTGAATTGTTTATCTGTTAATACTCTTTTTCTTGACATTTACACACATTTTAGAGACTATGCTGGTCAAAGTAACTTAATTTATATTTTGTACAAAATTCCCTCGATTTATAATTGGGTTACACGTAATATTTCAATGGTAAAAAAATGGGTATGTTTCACACTCATTTATAATACTCACACCCTTGCTACTACATTAAATACCGTAGTGCATGCCATTCAAGACGCACTTTTTTCCTAAAAAAAAAAAAAAGCACTTCAGAGATCATCCTGCTTCTTAAACCCCAATGGCTAGGTTTTTGTAGGCCTTCGGGTAGAGGTTATTACTGATATTAAGCTAGCACCTTTACAACTCTGTTTGACACACTAGTTCCCTGATGACCCCAGAATAAAATTTATATGATTACAAATCATAATACCAGTAATGTTAAAATTATCAAAAACTGATAGCCAGAAACTAAAAGCACATCGTTTGATAGCCTTACTTTATTTGCCTCTGATAATTGGTGACATTATGTATTAACGGTACCTACCACAGCATTTAGTTTTTCACTGCTGAATATGAATGAACGACCAGTTGAATACTGTATAAAAACCAAAAATCTACGTGAAATCTGTAAGAATATTACGGTCCTTGGATCAACTAACACCCCCCCCACCCATAATTTGAACAAGAAAAAAAAGTATCCAATATTTACTAGTTAAATTCGGTACATTCAGGGATGCAACAGAACCACAAGGTGTGTCTTTTATGGCTGGGAATACAGTGAGCATTAATATACATGTGTACGTACAATTAAACCTCGCCTCTTTATTTCTAACATACAGTCAGTGCTCGGGTAGGCTCCATGACTTCATTTGTTTCATCATATCAACTCGTTGATATGAGTCATAAAAATCCTACAAACAGAAGAAAAAAAATCCCTGTATAATGCCACTGCAACTATGAATTAAGAGAGTAAGTCATAGCTAAACTATATCATTAATTACAATGGGTAATTATGAATCGTAATGTTAACATCGGGCACACAGCTCACCCAGCTGTTATCGTGCTTTTTGCTATCACACGCATCTGTGCTAACCTATTAGGCATGATTGCAGAGAGATGGGTGTAGTTTCTTATCTTCCTTAGCAATTTTGCATCATCTGCAAACAGACTTAAGTAACTGCTTACTGCTTCTGTCATATCACTTACATATACTAAAAACATTATCGGTACCAAAGCTGATTTATGTGGTACTCCACTTTTCAATTCCCTCCATTCTCGTATTTCATCCTTTACTGCTGTTCTAATTTCTCTTCCTTTCAGATAGTCTTCCATCGAATTCATAAGTTTTCCCTTCAGTCCTCCAATGCATTCCAACTTCCATAGTAATCTCCTGTGCGGAACCTTATCAAATGTCTTTTTTTAAGTCGAGTATATGCAGTTCACCTATCCATCTCTTTTTTATGTTATATATATATATATATATATATATATATATATATATATATATATATATATATATATATATATATATATATATTGTTGCGGGCCCCGCCCGTCACCATAACATCGTCTGGTGAAGATGGGAGTCAAGCCCCGCAGAGGAATGAAGATTCCCTGAGAGCGAGAAGGAAGAATGTTAGGCTGGAGATGGCGTGAGTCAGACAAAGGAATGAGATTGAAGTTTCTCTGAGGAGGAGTGGAAAGGCATGCGAAGTGTCGTAGAGGGTGTGTGCTTTCCACATACGTGGGAGTGTACTTTGTGTCAGCTGGGTGCGGCTGGGCATGGAAGAGAGTTGCATCTCTTGTGTTAGAAGGGAGGAAAAGAATGTGAAGATAAAGAGAAGGGAAGTATTAGCCTTACGAGGTTACGAGACATGATAGCGGGTTACATCTTTGTGTAACCAGCCCACGTGGTCCCCCAGCCAAGGCCAGCTGTGGCGGGAAGAGACAGAGAGAGAGAGAGAGAGAGGGAGAGAGAGAAAGCGAGGGAGCGGGTGGTGAGTTGCCAGCAAGTATTAAGGCGAGTTTTGCTCAGTGTTTACTATAACTTCAGTCTTCCTCGTTCTCCGAATTTTCCTGACTTTCCTTCTGTCTTCTTTGTTTTGCAAAGTATCTTGTCCTGTGCTTTGTTCTTTTCTGCATCCTCTCATATGCTCATTATTTCTCTATATCGCTTATGAACGGAGCAATGATTTTGTGAAAGAGAGCATAATTATTAGGCTATGTTTGTCGATGCAGCGCGGTGTGTGAGAAACGGCGCGTCGGTGGTGCGATTTGGCATCCCTGCCTGGGCAGCTGGGAGCTGAGATGCCGTGAGAGAGGCAGTTAGTCGCTAGCCATCACCAAGAACACCTCGCGCTCTGAGCTCCCCACTAATTGGCATTATTTTGCCTGTAACCTCCTCATATTTAAGGGAGTGGGTTATCTGTTTGGCCTATTAGATAAGGGGTATATTTGTGTAGCTAGACAGCAGGGCCCTGTCTGTAGAGGAAACGGTTACAAGCCAGAGCACAGAGACGAGTGTGGTGACAGTATCATTACCATCTAACTAGCGGTGAACTCCACCTAGAATTTTGTCAGACTGTTCAGTCTCGGGGAAGTAGTTTCGGCGTTGTCTGCGTTTTGTCGGCGTTGTCTGCGTTTTGTCAGCGTTTTCTGCGTTTGTCGGCGTTGTCTGCGTTGTCCGCTTTGTCGGCGTTGTTTGCTTTTTTCGGCGTTGTCTTCGTTGTCCTCATTGTGAGAGAGAGAGAGAGAGAGAGAGAGAGAGAGAGAGAGAGAGAGAGAGAGAGAGAGAGAGAGAGAGAGAGAGAGAGAGAGAGAGAGAGAGAGAGAGAGAGAGAGAGAGAGCCTGTCATCAGGGGCCTCTTGTTTGAGAACACAGACGAGGAGTAATCCCGTCTCAGTGTTGATTAATTACGACTCATATAACGCACTGTACGGAGTCCCCTCGTGGGAGGCTACTTTGCAGGGTGTTATTGGAGTCGAGAGGAGTTATTATTCAACCAGAAGTGGGTGGAAAGACACCTTGTGGGCGGTATTCTGGTTGGAGCGATAGCTCCTTGTCTAGGTACTATAATCTTGTGCTCACTGTAAGTCTCTTTAGAATGTGAAGAGGAGAAGGTGGTTACTACTGGGAGATTCCTTGTTCTTTGGAGGGTTAACAGAACTGGCGACCTCTTAACGTTAACGGGGTGGCTCTAGGTGCTGTGTTTGTGGGCTAAGAGTGCATAGGTTCCTTAACCAGGCACTTCTTGTTTAAAGCCTATTGTCCAGCCACCGGCGGGTGGCCCTCGGAGTGACTAGTCCTACGGGATAGTCGACTTTCCTTGTCCTTTGGTGGGTTAAAAGGACGTATAAACATCAGCACTACAGTTCGTACACGCCCGTAACGTGGTTGTGACTGGGTTGTTCATAAGTGGACACCCGGCACTAGGGCATAAGAACCGTATCCGTTACGGTGTGACCGTAACAATATATATATATATATATATATATATATATATATATATATATATATATATATATATATATATATATATATATATATATATATATATATATATCACTCTTGAGTTAAAACTTCATAAACTGGTTACACATGACCTTCTTGTTCTAAATTTAAATTGTCTATCTGTTAGTATTCCTTCTTTTTCTAAGGCGGTGGTACAGTGATCTAGCGATCTGGTATGCAAGCCTAGGATCCCGGATTCGAATCCCCGTTATTCGCTGACCACTTTTCATTCTTTGATATCACCGCCAAGTGGCCAAAGACTACCCAAATTACTGCCATACTGTCCTCAGACGGGACTTACAATATTATATGCATCTAAGGCTGTAGTAGCAATTAGCCTCACACGTTCTCAACATATGCATAAGAACGTAAATATTTGAGGCGTCACTATAAAAAATCCGAAAATCTACAGTAAATAACAGGCGAGGCAAGTCCATCTGTGCCTTCATTAGTCTACTGGCGCCAATGGTTAATGATATAGAAGAAAAAAAAAACTTTTATTACCTCACATATCTTACAGACTATGCTGGTCAATGACAATGGTCTATAATTTGGTAGTTCTTTTTCATTTCCATTTTTAAAAACCGGCATTTTATCAGCTCTTTACCATTTTTTAAGATGTATCCTGATACAGCATCTGATAATATTGCCTTTTTTCACCTGATTCTTTCATTATTTCCTTTATCTCTTATCTATTAATCTTGTTTTCCACATCTAATTTTTTATCTTTTGTCTGTGTTTTTTTTAAATTCAGAGTCTGTTGTAAACACTTTCTGAAAGTTTCTGTTCAATACAACATAGGCACACCCAGTAGTAGCGTTTGCGCAGCCGACTCAGCGTCTTTCGTACTCTTAGATGGCCACCAGCAATTTTGTCATGCGCCTTCCGCAACAGATCAGCCCACAGTGCTTTGGGAACCACAGTCTGCCAGAAGCCAACCTTGCCATCCTCCAGCACCCATTTCTTCACAAGCACTTCTCTGAAAAACCTGAGGGCATTCTACTGCTTCCATTATTGCTTCATAGAAGGGCTGGTAGCGGCAACCTTCTCCCATGGTGGCCTCTTCCTGCTCGCTTCCAGCCACTCCATCACGGGGCCAATGTCCAGGTCAAGCTGAGCCTCCATGTGCATCAGCCTCTGCATTTCCCACACACACAGTCCCACACACACAGGATTCACGCAGTTACAGTGTGGGAATTCTGCTGCACACAAGCACCGGCTCAACCTGTCAGCATTACTGTGCACTCTTCCTGAGCGGTGTTTCATCCAGTAGTGGTACTGCTCCAGCCTTCCCAGCCATTGTGAGCTGTCCTTTGGGGCTTTTCAGTGTCTTCAGCCAGCGTAGTGCTACGTGATCAGTGTGCATGGTGAATTTCGCTTCGTACAGGTAATGATGGTAGTGGTTCACAGCCTTGATCAACAAAGGGGGAGGGCGGGCGGTCACAGCCCCAGCTCCCACACAGTCAAAGTCAAAGAGTTACTCCCACACCCCAGATCCTTCACAGACAAGCAAAATGTCCACCTGTAGTGGCAGGGCACTCACAGAGCCTCACTTGGGCTTCGTGGTAGCAGAATAATCTGGATGTAGCGGAGAATAGAGCGAACAAGGACACTACTGGTCGAGGCGAAGACTGAGTGTAATCTAACACGGCGTCGATCCAGCATCACCCCCACAACACCCGCCAAAACAACAGTCCCGGATCGAGGGACTACGGGCCTTCGTAGCAATATACATACAAATAAAGATAAAGTGGGGGCACAC